>RJVU01042598.1:690732-825132 GCA_003731715.1 Anabarilius grahami
TATGTGGGACATAACATATAGGATTCGGTTTTGTGCTAGTCTGATGAGTTCCAATAGTCGTCCTGTCGTCGTTGTGATCACATCAATCCATCTCATTGTCAGTCTTCCTCTGCACCTTATAACCTCGATCTTTCCAATCATAATATCCTTTTCCAGTGATCTTTCCCTTCAAACCGTGTGACAACTGACTATATACAGATATATATTACCCTGAGCTTTTTTTGATTTTATAGTAATAGGAATACTTTATACCCACCAGAAAGCAGCTTATGTAGAGATACTAAAGGAGGGAGCAGAGCTGAGAAACAACATGGATCCACTCCATCAGCTTATCAATCTCTTCAGTCAAAGTGCCTTGACTGAGAGGAGGTTTGTATATGTGTGTGTATATGTGTGTTTGTGATAATTTCATACATTTGTTTGTGTTTGCGTGTATCAAGGCTAACCAAAACCATTTTAAACATAACTTTACCAAGTATTTCACCTCTGTTAAAAAAGTTACTGAAAAGTTTACAACTATAACCATGGTTCCCTTCCATAACTCTGGGCGGGTGTAAAGGATTGAGCCACCTACCTAAGACAGAAGGTGCCTCTTGATTGGAATCTCCCATGGAGAGCCGTCAAGGAGAGACACAAGGTCAGAGAACCAGACTCTGGCCGGCCAGTTACTAGACCAGCTACTAGCAACAGACAGGCCCCGTCCTGGCAAACTCTCTCCAGAACTCCATTTTGGTGCCCAGGGATGTGGACTGCTCTCAGGAATTGCTTCCCCTGAGCCCACAGGGGGATCTGGTGCACCAGTTTGTAAAGTGGGTGTGACCGCAGACCCCCCTGATAGTTATGTAAGAGACCACCAATGTGTTGTCTGTCTGGAAAAGCACATGATGACCCCTCAGGTCTGGGAGAAAGTGTTTCAATGCTAGAAAGACAGCCATCATCTCCAGGCAATTTATGTGCAATGAAAGATGATGCCCCCCTCCCCCCCGGAGATGCGTCCGTTGTAAGCTTTACACGACAACAATGGCCGGTAACATGCATGCTGTATGCCTATCTGAGTGTGGTATAACCATACTTATTAGAGTAATGATAATCACATGTAAACTGGAGTGAAGAGTTCTGCTTGTGTCATGTAAACATCTTACTGCGATTAAGACCTTACTCTGATTATGAGAAATAATCGCATTATTGGAGCACATGTAAAAGTAGTCACTGTCTCGAAGCAAGTCGGCCTGGTACGCCTGCAACAAGTCCATTGTATGCACCAGCCTGACCTGTCGCCATATAAGCTTTACCGACCAAGGCCGAAGTTTTTCGACATGACCTGGTGGCTAATGTCGAGGCCTGGTGGGTAATGTCGGGGCCTTGAGGGTCAGTGCCGTGTCAGGGGACAGATAGCTCGCAAGCGTCTGTTCCACCTTAGATATCGCCCCATAACCGATCTCATTCAGTCCCCTTATAGTGACTTGGCCTGTATTTAGAGACACGGCCTGGGCACCCTCCTCCTAAACAAACAATGCATTTTTTAAACTGCGATTTAAACTGCTGTTTGCTCACCATACCCCTGTCTAATATATATATATTATGCTTTTTTGGAAAAAGTAAGACAGTGACAGTTTTTACACAAAGCACTATATGAAGGCACAGAAGCCTACATTGTTTATCCCTGATGTGCTTTTAAGCTTCCTAGACATGATGTCACCCTGTCTGTGACATCCTGCCATTCCATTGGACCGCCATGCCATTGGACATGCGCTTCATAACGCAATCACGCAAAGGCGTTCCCAAAGCGTCGCTCCTGGATGCAATGCAATTTCCCTCAAAAGAGAACTCAGGAATATGTTCTACACTGAAAGAAACCTGACCAATTTGTCTCATAAGGCACACAAGATATCTGGCTAACACTCAGACGGCACACAGTTGACTACACTTAACATAACACAAATGTTATGCAGAACACACAAATATTGGTTGAAACTGTATTTTTAATTAGAACTGTTTTCTATCAATATATTTTGCTTTGTACCAAAAGTATAGTTATATATTTATTATTTATTACTAGCACTATTTATTATTAGTATTATTTATTGCTATATTATTATTTATGCTTTCTGAGATTGTTTGATATGTGAAAGATATATCTAATGATGCCTTAGATTTTGGTCTTTGCACTGAAATCATGCCTAAAAACAATAAAGGGAACAAATCTTAACTCATCTGGTTCACTCTTGTCCTCTGTATCTACAGTAAACTTGAGGA
This sequence comes from Anabarilius grahami, assembly GCA_003731715.1. Lineage (NCBI taxonomy): Eukaryota > Metazoa > Chordata > Actinopteri > Cypriniformes > Xenocyprididae > Anabarilius > Anabarilius grahami. The sequence continues at coordinate 692,989 of RJVU01042598.1, forward strand.
GGATGACCTGTACATGTGCTATGCTAACATCATGGCCAAGGTAAGAAGCACTGCTGGGACTTTCTGAGCAAAGTTTTATATTTTTTCCACAAAATACATGCCGCATTGAAGCTAAACTGTAACTCTGCATTCCAGAGTTGCCAAATAGAGGAAGACCAGGATGAAGATGGCCTGAAATCATTTGAGGTAAGCAATGGAAATGAATAGGATCTGAGTTGGTATCGATTTAACTGTAGAAGAAAGAGCTGAAGTTGGATGAAGCAGAGGATGCTGTCAGGATGCTGACAGTTATGTACTATACTATACTCGGGTTCATTAATTATGCAATCAATGATTGACTTAAATCAGAAATAACAGACCGAGACATAGTTGGTTTGTTTTATTTCTTAGTGAATTTATTGAGTAACTAATTATTTGTCTTAGGAAAAAGAGATGGAAAAGCAGAGGCTCCTGTATCAGCAGGCCCGACTTCATGAACGCGGAGCTGCTGTGATGGTCTTACAGAACCTCAGCGCCAGCAGAGGTATCAGTCAAAATGCAGCCTGTTCCTTCATCATCTTCCTGTCTAAGGCAGGGGTTTTCATACTGGGGTCTGGGGATCCCCAGAGGGCCACAAGAGGGTCCATTGAAAAAAAAAGAGAAAAAAGAAAATGGATTTTACAAACAAGAAAAAAAAAATCTTAGCGCTGTCAAAGTTAACGTGTTATGATATTAATTGAAATTTTTAACAGTATTTCTATCACGTTTCATTTTATTCTGCTTACTAAAACTCTCCATGTGATATTCTATTCTGTTAACAACCCTATTTTTTACAGTAATATTTCAGATCTGTTTTTAAGCAAACAAATAAAATATCATTGTAATAATATATTTAATTTCAATATAATATTTTATAATATGTAAAATATTTTAAAATTTTAAAAGACTATTATAATAACAAACAAATTGTTTTAGAGTCATCACCATATAAATGGTGATAAATTATATACATGAAAATATACTGTATAACCATCTTAAATTTTAGAAAAAAAAATATTTATATATTTAAGGATATTTAAGGGTTCCTTGGCATCAAAAAGATTGAAAACCCCTGGTCTAAGATACAGGTCACCATTCATATCTTGAGCCAGCTGGCTGTGACTTTTATTATTGTCAGTGCTGTTAAGTTGGATGTGATATTTGAACCAGGTGATATGGGGCCTATGGTAGGAGCCACATTAAAGCTGGGCATTGCAATCCTGAATGGAGGAAACACGTCTGTCCAGCAGGTAGGTTTGAAAAGGTCAGGCTGGATTACAGATGTTATGACGATAACACAAACCCCAAAGTTTTGACATTTAACACCAAAACCAACTTTTATATAACAACTTCTTCGTGTTCATTCTCTCTGTTGTTAAATTCTTTCTAGAAAATGCTGGATTACTTGCGACAAAAGAGAGACGTGGGCTTCTTTCATAGTCTGGCCGGCCTAATGCAGTCTTGCAGGTTCGGCTGTTTGCTAATGCATTGTGAGACGTTTCCCTGACAGAAAGCTAGTGCTTAAACCACCTAAATGTGGAGAAGTGCTTTTTTCAGTTTTAAAGTTACTTACTAAAATCAAGAGAGAAGAACATCCTTCTACATGACTTTTTTCCCTTTCAGTCTGTTTCATTGCTGTAATTGGAAGTGTCTGTTGAGTGTCTGTGTTAGTTCGTATTATAAAAAAGAAGAGGATTGTGTGTTTGATGTTTCTGTTGTAATTCTGTATGTCGCAGCGTGCTTGATTTGAACGCATTTGAGAGGCAGATCAAAGCAGAGAGTTTAGGAGTGGGTGCTGAGGACAATTCAGGTACATCACTGACATCCACAACAAAGTGCTTCTTTGAAAAATGAATGTATCTGTCAGAAGAGGTAGAATTTTCTTTTTATTGACATTGATTTGTCTATATTGCATTTTGCTTTCACCTTCTCTCTTTCTCTTTCTCAGGTGATAGAGTGATGGCAGATGAACAGCTAACCTGTGATCTTTTCAGATTCCTCCAGCTTCTTTGTGAAGGCCATAATACTGGTTAGAACAAACTTTTTTTTCTTTTAATAGTGCAAGGTACTTTTGTACCTTGTGTTGCCAAAGTCAGAAGGTAAAGCGTAATTTTTGTTAAAATACTTTCTCCTATCCCACAACAAAACTATAAATAAGCCACAGTAGCGAACCGTGACTCTCGATCCTTGGCTTTCTCACCCCCTTCCTTCATCAGGGGAAAAGTAAACTCAGACTAAAATCAGGCTAGCTTACTGTGTTCTCTTCTATTATACTGCATTTTACCTTTGTCAAGAAATGCCACAAGCACAAATCAGAGTGTTTTTTAAACAAAAAGTAATAAAATGCAAATCATCATTACAAAAAATTGCATCACACATCGGTGTGTCATGAAAGCCGTTAATGCATGTTTTTTCAACTAAAGCTTAACATAACAGTGGCAGCAGCGGCCAGTATAAAATCAGTTACGTAACCTATCAGATTTTAAATAACTTACCCAAACAACAAACAATTCCAGCCGTAAAGCTTTAGCTTCTTGATTGTAGTATTTAGCCCATCCAAGGAAGCTAAGTAAAATAGGGATTGTTTCTCACGTCACCACTGACATTGTGATTTTTGGATCACACGTCACTTAAGGTGTGGTTATGAGTACATCAAATGACCACTTCCCCCCTCTCCTGGTTCAGGGTACCATCAAGGACTTTTACCTTGGCAGTATGAGAACACTCCCAACAAGAGGCTGGTAAATCATTTAGAATTAATTTAAAGTGGTCAGCTTATTTATCTGAAATATTGGTGAGATTGCTAACTTGTAGAGCCTCTTCTGTATTATCAGCACAAGGAAGACATAAAAAAGTGTAACAAAAGATCTTTTGTATTAACAAAAGATAAACAAGAATAACTAACACAACTACTAAATGAATACCATGAATGGTAAAGAAATAAAGTGCATAAGATACATAAAATACAAATGATTAGGTTGGGTGTGGATATGGAAGAGTTACAGTATCTTATGGAAAGATAAACTGTTTTAGATAAACTGAAAGGTGAAGAACCTTATTATGCATGATCAAACAAATAAACAAAAGATTATTTTTTATTAACTAACACCAGCTGTATTACATCTAATGTGAATTAGAAAATCATATACTGATAATATACAACAATGCCATGGTCTCTGGAAAGAGGTTTGGTTAAGTGATATTTACGTTTCACGTGGTTGAGTCCGATGACAGTGACATCTCCCACTGTTTGTCCTGGGTGACAATGCAGTGGGGAGAGGAGCTCGAATCTGTTTCAACAGCCTTGAACAAAAAGCTCTGTGGGATGCTGATCTCCTGGAGCACCAAAGGCTCCTAAAATCTGGAACACGCAGATGAGGCTCTGGCGTAGGTGCAGAAGGTCCTTAACAATCTGGAACACTAACCTTGTTGCAAGTGTCTTTGTGTGTCCTCTGCCTCTCTGGGCCAGACATGCAGAAATTTGTCAATCTGCTTTTGTCTCTCTGGAGTCGTTACTGTCTCGCTGGACGAACCAGAGGCTCAGAATGTTACGATGTATCTGTAATGTCTCAACTTCACAGGCCGAGACTTAGAACGGCATATCTATTATGTCTCACCCAATGGTAGACTCAGAACCAGGAGTGTCTGTTGTAAGGGTACCTTTATCCCTTTCTGATGAGGAGGAGATTGCAATTTGGCGCTTCTCCGTCCGAGTGCTGCAATTGGCTGCTGGCATCCGAGGACACACACACAGTGTGGCCCACCCTTCTTTCCCCTGTGGAACTCGTTTGCATAAAGCACAAAGTTGGAAGTCTTTAAAATGTTTTTAAAGTTTACCAATGCATTTCTCACTTTCCAAACCACCACCAGAATACCTTTGGCAATATTCTAAACAAATAGAGATCAAACATGATGGAAAAAGATTGAAATCTCATGCATTCATTCATTTATTCAGTGCTCAGCATAAATGAGTACACCCCCTTTGAAAAGTAACCTTTTAAACAATATCTCAATGAACACAAAAACAATTTCCAAAAGTTTTATATAACATATGTTTAACTTATAACATGAAAGTAAGGTTAATAATATAACTTAGATTAAATTAGGGTGATGCAAAATTGAGTACACCCCACAACAAAAACTACTACATCTAGTAGTTTGTTTGGCCTCCATGATTTTTAATGACCGCACTAAGTCTTCTAGGCATGGAATGAACAAGTTGGTGACATTTCGCAACATCTATCTTTTTCCATTCTTCAAGAATGACCTCTTTTAGAGAGGATGGAGAGTGATGTCCAATTTGTCTCTTCAGAATTCCCCATAGGTGTTCGATTGGGTTCAGATCAGGAGACATTCTTGGCCACTGAATCACTTTCACCCTGCTCTTCTTCAGAAATCTAACAGTGGCCTTAGATGTGTGTTTAGGATCATTGTCATGTTGGAAAAGTGCACGACGACCAAGGGCAAGGAGTGATGGTAGCATCTTCTCTTTCAGTATAGAGCAGTACATCTGTGAATTCATGATGCCATCAATGAAATGCAGCTCCCCGACACTGTAGGCACCATGCATTTTTCTTTGCATTCCTCACCTTTTCGATGCCATACAGTTTTGAAGCCAAAAACATTTATCTTGGTCTCATCACTCCAGAGTATAGAGTCCCAGTAGTCTTCATCTTTCTCAGTATGGGCCCTGGCAAACTCTAGGTGAGCTTTTTTGTGCCTGGGCTTTAGGAGAGGCTTCTTTCATGGACGGCACCCATGCATGCCATTCCTCTGCAGTGTACGCCATATTGTGTCACGAGAAATAGTCACCCCAGTTTGGCTTTCTACTTCTTTAGATAACTGCAGTAAACTTGCATGCCGATTTTTTTCAACCCTTCTCATCAGAAGACGCTCCTGTCGAGGTGTTAACTTCCGTGGACGACCTGGACATCTCTGTGAGATGGTTGCAGTTCCATCTTTTTTAAATTTTTGTACCACTTTTGCTACAGTATTCTTACTGAAAAGTAAAGCTTTGCTGATCTTCTTGTAGCCTTCACCTTTCTGGTGTAAAGAAATTATTTTCTTTCTCAGGTCTTGTGACATTTCTCTTCCATGTGGTGCCATTGCTGACAGCATGAAATGGGAAGGGGTTTTAACACCTTTTTATAGTCAACTGTCTGCTGGACACCTGTGTAATGTATAATTAGACTCACCTGTGGTTGAGTCCAACCTTAGGAATCAGACAAGTCAAGTCAAGTCACCTTTATTTATATAGCGCTTTTTACAATGCAGATTGTGTCAAAGCAGCTTTACATTGATAACTCGTACATAATTTTGGCTGCACAGCAGCTCTTAAAGAATAGTGTCAATGCAGGCATATCAGAAGCACTGTTGATTAAATGTCAAGAATACTGTTGAATATCAAATGTCAAGTCAAATGTCAAGTGTCCCCAACTAAGCAAGCCAAAGGCGACAGCGGCAAGGAGCCCAAACTCCATCAGGTGACATCAGGTGGCAAACAGGTGTTAAAATGGAGAAAAAAACCTTGGGAGAAACTAGTCTCTATATGGGTGAAGGGCAGAAACTGCATTTGGACCAATGAGAAGTCCTGCCCTTCCTGGGCTTGGTACCAGAGGTCATCTTCTTGCCCTCTAAGTGGTGTCTGGCTGTTGTCCTAGCATTTTTATCTGATGGCGTTGGACAGTTTGTTTGTGTTAGTCCACCAAGATCAAATCAAAATATAGCAAACCTTTGTCCACTCTTATAATTGCTTTCAAAAGCTTTGGCTTTCTGCACAAAATTAAGCTCTGGTGAAGGTCTTCTTTTGCCAAGTAACTCCAGCTTTTCTTTAAAAATGTATCTCAAAAACAATAAATTAGCAACAATATCCTCATCATTAATGTTGTTTGTGGTTTCCATAGCGAATAGAGTTAGCTATTTTATCAGCTGTTTTTTTTTTTTTTGATCGAGTTCCCCACAGCGGGCGGAATGCATCATAAGCTTACTGATAACAAGCCCCACCCATTAAAAGGGATGATATGATTGGTCAATTTTCCTGTCAATTAAAATTCGTCTCTCATTGACTTGCAATGACTTGGCCCTCTGTAATTTCACAGCAGGACCACCAATCACAGAGCTGAAAGTGTTAGGCAGAGGCATCCTAATATGGATACGGACGTCAACACAGCACAACTGAATAGGCAGATTTGAAGGGTTTATTTCCTCAAAAAAATTTAGATGTTTATTGTCAAATTATAAATTCCTAAAATAACATTAGAAGTAACAAATTATTATTATTAGAAGTTAGAAGTTTTTACTTTTTTGTTTGTAAGTTTGTAAATATAAATAAAAGTTGGGGGTCAGTTTCTTTTGAAACTAAATAATTGTATTCAGCAAAAGTAACAGTAAAGACAATTTAAATGATACAAAAGGATTCTATTTCAAATAATCATAATGATATTATTAATAATAATGTTTCTTGCATACCAAATCAGCATATTAGAATGATTTCTGGAGGATAATACAGCTTTCCATCACAGGAATACATAAAAAAAATTAGTCTTTAAAACTAATTTTAAACATTTAAGAGCCTTCAAATCAAAAGGTTTTTAAAGTCGGCATGAAACGGAAGTTGCTATGGTCTTTTCTTCCTGGTGGTGTCATGTATCTGATTGAAACAGCTTCTTGAACAAGAAGCTTAGTCCACCAAGATCCAATCAAAATATAGCAAACCTTTGTCCACTGTTACGGACAGAGAGGGGACCAGCCATAAACTGGACCCTGGAATGTACTGATCACTACATGATTGATGCTGTCATCATCCAGGTTTTCTTCGACTACCTTGTGAATCAATGCCCCCAGGGCACGGTTGCCACCTTGTAGATAAACTACTGCAAAAAAATAAAATGCACATATGTGACCTGTGCGTACAAAGTACACAGGGTTACAAAAAACCAGCAGTGCACGTACAGTACACGCATACTCTTCTGATGACGAAATTTGTGTCACGAACACTGTACGATGACCCTTCGCGGATGCAATCACTAGCAAAGCCTAGCAACTATCTTAAGACATGCTAACAATGTGCTAATTCATGCAAGCAATGTGTTAATTCACGCTAACAACATGTTAAAACATTAATTCATGCTAGCAACTTGCTAAAACATGCTAGCAACAAGATAATTTATGTTGTTTTGTTTTCTATTATCAAAAAGGAGCTGAATCCAAAATATTATGAAAGGAATCTGCACATTCTGAATAGGCCTATGACATTAATGGTGTTAAATACACACAAATCATGAGATTACTTACTGATTAATGTACTAATGTAATGTAATAAAATGTACCGACAGCCCTATTTTGCACATATTAATCTTATACAGCATCAATTTTCTGTTCTGTTTTTGTTGTATAAGAACTGGAGGTATACAACTGAAATTTCTCCTACAGATTTCCAGAATTACCTGAGGACTCAAACTGGAAACAACACAACGGTCAACATCATCATCTCCACTGTGGATTATCTGCTTAGGGTCCAGGCAAGACCATGACTCAACCCCAAACACTAGTTTCTTAAATTTTTCATTTCACCTGTCTGTAATATCCATGAATAAGGACTGAAAAATGCATGTTTGCTGCTGTAAGTGGTTTGAGAGTTTCAGCACAGAATAGAGAAGGGCCAAAAACAGTTAGGCAGAGCGTGTAGCCAAATAATGTTTCCATAAACCATTCGCCGCTGACAGGCCACCTCCATTTCATTTGTCTGATACTGAGAATGATAGATGGCCTCATATCTGCAGGAGTCCATCAGCGATTTCTACTGGTATTATTCAGGGAAGGATGTGATTGATGAACGTGGTCAGCACAACTTCTCCAAAGCCATCAACGTGGCCAAGCAGGTGTTCAACACGCTCACTGAATACATTCAGGTAAATGCACACAAGCAAATGGGTCAGCAGAGATGGGGCTTGTATGAAAAACTGTAAATCTGCTTGGTCAAAATGCAGATATACTGAGTAATATTTTGATTACGGTGTGTTATAAGATTCTACATTATTTCCTCCTTTTTAATATTTTATTTCAAATAAAAGCCTCTCAAAGTCCTGACACTATGCCCGTGTCTTTCTTTGTTCATCCCACCACATTATTATTTTGGTGTTTCTATGTTGTGAAGCAACTCATTTTAATAATCTCTTTAACTAACATCAATTAAAACTTGTAATTATCTAATTTAGGGTCCCTGTACAGGTAATCAGCAGAGTTTGGCCCACAGTCGTCTGTGGGACGCTATTGTTGGCTTCCTCCACGTGTTCGCCCATATGCAGATGAAGCTTTCTCAGGTTAGCCTGTAGACTAAAATATCTTATGTGCTAATTTATTTATTGCAAAATACAAATGTACAAAAAAACTCAAGGGGATAAAAGACATAAAAATATTGTTTTATTTCTTCAGGATTCCAGCCAATTAGAGCTGCTGAAGGCTTTGATGGACTTACAAAAAGACATGGTGGTAATGCTGCTGTCCATGCTTGAAGGTAGGAGAAATGTTGAAGGTCTTCTCAATGCTTTTCCATGCACTTCCTCTTTTGCTTGTGAGAAATGTAGCATTGTTGTTTATCCAATCAATGTAAGTATAATAATATTTCAGACAGGACCACTTTGGCAAGTTACTTGAGTTTATTGAACACAATTATCTTTGGCGGTATGGTTCCTTATGGGGGTTCTTGCTCCAAAATTAATTGAACATACAAGAACTTTAACATTAACCCCCCGGAACCATCAGCTTGGAAATACATAGACAATTAGGACACTTAGTAATGTCTTAATAAGCGAATATGGTAATCGTGTAGATATGGCAGTGGAATGTCTATACTGTAGTTTGGTTATGAGGATGAGTGTCTCTCAGCAGTGAGGTCCATGCCAGCCGGGACTTGAAAGCCTTAGTGATCTGAAACAAAAGAAGGCGACAACCAGAAGGTGCACAGTAATATGCTCATGCTTATAATGGGGAGGGAGGGAGGGTTGCGAGCAGTTTGAGCATACTTACCGAGCAGCAATGCCACGTATATATGTCCCGTGTCTAATAGGAGAATGGTAGCGATTGGAGCGATTGACAGCTGACCGCGTCAGCTGGTCGCAGCACTATGCTTACGTGGCCTGACTGAACTAACGCTGCGCTTGATTAGTATGCTAAGCTTGTGTTCACATTTGGTTGGATTTGGCCCTTTTTTTGTTATGTTGGATTTACCATAAAATATTTCAACATAGGCTCATTGAAAAATCGTGTCTCTACCAACTTTTTTTGCAAAACTCCAAAAATGTACATATACATACAATTCACTGCAGTTTCCAGCTGTAATGAGCACTAGTGGCAGTAAAATGGCAACAACTTTTATTCCTTTTCCTTTTCACAAAAATAATTATAGGGGCAGATTATCGATTAATGATGACTTATTTTTGCATGGTTCTTTGCACAATACTGTTATGACCTCACAACACTTTGACCATAGTCCATGATTTGTAAAAGAAAACATTTTGATGTTTGCATTGCATAATCAGCTCCATATATATGTTTTGTTGTTGTTGTAGTAAACTTGCTCGGTAGCTCACCTGGTAGAGCATTGCATGTGCAATGTGGAGTACCCAGGGTTTTTCCTGCACTGACATTTTTTTGCCGTTGCCTAAACAAATTTTTGTCCTGCCAAAGCCTTGTTTGATCAGTTTTTGTGATTTATGAGTGATGCAGATGACTGCTGCGCTTGTGATAGGGCACATGTTAAAGCTGCAGTCCGTAAGTTTGCCTCTTTGTCGCCATCCGTTTGAAACCTGCAATTGCAGTTAGTTCTAATGTTTTGAGGAGTAGGCTGTCAGTCATCGCACCATTGTGGATACTGTGGATACTGTACTTCGGAATTACAGATACTACATCTTGGAAATACGACCAAAATAATAAGTTTCACCGGAAGATATCATCTGAACAAGTAAGTAACATGTCTGCCACTTTTGTTCTGAACAACTGAAAAAAAAAAAGTTCTACAATAAATCTANAACCTGCAATTGCAGTTAGTTGCGGAATTATCATTTTACGCGTTGTGCATCTGTACGGCTCCTCAGTGTGGATGAATCTAATGTTTTGAGGAGTAGGCTGTCAGTCATCGCACCATTGTGGATACTGTGGATACTGTACTTCGGAATTACAGATACTACATCTTGGAAATACGACCAAAATAATAAGTTTCACCGGAAGATATCATCTGAACAAGTAAGTAACATGTCTGCCACTTTTGTTCTGAACAACTGAAAAAAAAAAAGTTCTACAATAAATCTAATGGTGATTAAATCTAACGATTGCAAAGTTAGCTCATATCACGTCAAACCGTGCAAATTAATATTATTGTTATACTTTGTTCTCAAATTGTTAATGTTAACAACATCAACATTGCTTGTCTATGTGTATTTAGTGTGTATTAGCGTTAGGCTATCTAATTAGCATTATCTACCCAATAAACCATTAAAATGTCTTACCTGTCCAGCAGGGAAAAAAAGCAATCTCTGCGTCTATTTTATACTCCACCTTTCAAAAGCCCTGCTGATATTTTTATTCTTGTTTTCGCACTGGTCGCATTCCTTTTTTAGCTGTTAGCCACTCTGCAGTCCTGGTGATTCTACTGGTAATTCACCAGTTGTCAATGATGATGGTCATCTTTACGATTCTTGATTACAATCTGCCATCAAATGACAAGCTTTATTATTACTGCTGCTGTAAAAGAGTCTTCAAATGATCTGATACCTGCAGCGTCCTTCTTTATGTATACAGACGTGATGTAATGACACAAAGGCAAACTCGTATTTCCTGCGGAAACCTACCAGTACCACTCAGATTAAAGAACATTATTACAAACTTACCATTGTGAATCGGGTTAAGGTAAGGAGATAGTTTTGAACACTGGCTGGTACTTGCTCAATAATTGATTTTGGATTATTTTTAACCAAAAAATGTTACGGACTGGAGCTTTAACTGACGGAGAGAATGAACAGAGAGCTCCTCCCTCTTGCACGCACACTCTCTCTGTCTTCAAACTAAGCACTGTCTTTGCTCTCTCTTCCTTGCACATATTAATTTAAATCAACTGTCATGATGCAAAATTTTTGGAAGACCGAATCCATGATTCAGGTGGCGCATTCAGAGAATTCAATTACTTGAATAAATTTAGTTTATTTGGTATGTTATTTTATTTATTTTTATTTTAGCGCCACTGGACATTTAATTTCAGAGCTGATTTAATACCAACCCACTTTCGCCCCAACCAAATGAACAAAATTCTGATGCCGTACCGTAGTTTAAAGGAGCCCTACTGTAAGTGTCCTACAGACATTTTAGGCACATAAATGTTAATTTGTGTTTCTAGGAAACGTGGTGAATGGGACCATTGGCAAACAGATGGTAGACATGTTGGTAGAATCGTCCAGCAATGTGGAGATGATCCTCAAATTCTTTGATATGTTCCTCAAACTCAAAGACCTCACATCATCTGAAGCCTTTCGCGAATACGACCTAGAGGGCAGAGGACTCATTTCCAAGAAGGACTTCCAAAGAGCCATGGAAGGGTTCAAGCGCTACTCTAAATCGGAGACCGAATTTCTGTTATCCTGCGCAGAAATGGCGAAAAGCGATTTGCTGGATTACCCTGACTTTGTGATGCGTTTTCATGAACCGGCCAAAGAGATAGGCTTCAACATGGCGGTTCTTCTGACCAATCTGTCCGAGCACATGCCCAGTGATGCCCGATTGCAGAATTTCCTGGAGTTGGCGGACAGCGTCCTTAAGTATTTCCATCCTCACCTGGGAAGGATCGAAATCCTGGGCAGTGGGAAACGGATAGAAAGAGTCTACTTTGAGATCAGTGAATCCACCCGCACTCAGTGGGAGAAACCACAGGTATTAAACGATCATTTGCTAATGTGCTTTTGTAGTCTATTAATGTGTTTCATATACAAATCTTTGTAAATGCATGTTCTCAATGATTCAGGTTAAGGAGAGCAAACGACAGTTCATTTTCGATGTCGTGAATAAAGGAGGAGAGAAGGAAAAGATGGAGCTATTTGTCAACTTCTGTGAAGACACCATCTTTGAAATGCAGCTTGCTGCACAAATATCTGGTTCAGAGAGTGGAGAAGAACTGAAAGCGAAGGATGACAATGAGGAGAAAAACAAATTAGAGATGAATGAAAACCTTGCAGAAGACAACAGGATGACCAAAGACTCAAGATGTTTCTCCATAAGGAACATCAGAAAACACATAAAGAGGATAACCATTAGGAGAATTATCTCAGCGATCTTCTCTTTCTTCCACAATGTTCTGCTGTTTATCACTCGTGCCTTTTTAGGCCTGGTTTGGTTCTGCCTTTATCTGCTCTACCACATCTTCTTAAGCGGATGGATTATTGATGTGGCTAAAGAGATGAAGCTGGTCGACCTTTTAGGTGACCTTCGGGATCCTACCATGGTTGAGGCCATAGGACTGAGAGAAGGAGCGGACATAGAGAATAACGCGTGCCATACACGTGCATTTTCGTCTCGCGGTAATCTTAGAGGCATGAGTCTAGATCTGTCTGCAGTTTCCAGGGACCCCCAGCTCCATACCGATATTTTCGGCTTGTGTCTGAAGAAGGAGGGAGAAAAGTACACATTGTCGAGTGGAGACCAGCATTCCAGTCTGGATGAATTTCTAAACACCTCCAAATATCAGGTCAATAGTCTAGAGTATACCATTGTCAACTTACTAAAATGTCAAACGTGAAATTTGAATGTATTTCTTCTATTCATGGTATTAGTTACTATTCATTTGGTAAATTTTTTTGACAGTTGTGCACCTGAAGTGGACGTTTTTTAGGGTTGACATCTTTTTTTTTTCTTTTTTTTTTTATAAAGTTTTGTGTCCACTACAGTTTTTTTTTTTTATTCGCTTTAGTACTATTTTCACAAGTAAGGTGTACATTTTCAAAACTCTTAGTACAAAAATCCAAATTGATCACACCTGCAACACAGCTAGTCATTTTCAAAACCTGATCTCATGCATTCTAGTTGTACATATTTTCATTCTACATAATCACTGTTTCAAAACACAGGATATGTGATATGTAATGAGAACATTTGGTTTAATCACCGAAACACAGTATGTTCTTCTTTCAGTTTAGTACTTTAAACAATCAGTTCATTCAATAGCAAACAATGCAAGATACATGTTTCAAATCACCCTTGTTTCTAAATTAATTACAGTTACACAGGCTACAGATGCAACCTTAGAAAATACTTTCATTACCTAAATTACATAATTGACTTAAAATCCATAATGTTTGTAATATTATCTATTCAGTGTGTTATCAAAAGGTGTAAAGTATGACACAGTCATAATGTTCTGTGCTAAAACAGAGTTTGTTGCCAATACAGTAAATGTTCTCACTGTACCATATGACTAAATCTATACTGTAGTTGATCTATACAGATGAAGGGTGAGTTAAAGTAATGAGGCAGTCTCTACTATAGTAATCTGTTTACAGTATCACATGGCATACTATAATGTAAAACGATGCCATCTGTGTCCCTTCTTCTGATGCATCTCTGATCAGTCTGATGTTACATAGTCAACTCTGTCCTGCTCTGTGTTCACAAATTTCAAATTCCTCTGTATCTGTATCTCTCTCTCTCTCTCTCTCTCTCTTGCACACGCACACACACACGCACTCATGTTGGTATAAGTGGTTTACGGGGACTCTCCGTAGGTGTAATGGTTTTTATACTGTACAAACTGTATATTTCTAATACACTAACCCATCACAGAAATACAGAAATTTCTGATATTTTAGATTTTCAAAAAAGATCATTCTGTATGATTTATAAACTGTTTTCCTCATGGGGACCAAAAAATGTCCAAACAAGGTCTAAAATTACTGGTATTACCATCCTTGTTGGGACATTTGGTTCACAACGCAGTGTTTACCAGGTCCACACACACACATTTTGAAAATTGTGGTCATCATCTAAGATAAATTGCTTATAATTCATTACATTTGGTTATCTATATCGGAAAATGCAAATAATTTCTATTGAAACTATGCCTATAGAATCAACATATACAGAAATCGTCTCAGGTTACGTATGTAACCATGGAGATACTGCGTTTGACGCGCTTTGGGGGAACGCCTCGTGAACCGGTGTCTGAAACAATTATCAAATAACTCCAATCCTGTTGGCCGGCGACAGCCTATGATGTCATAACTGGCGTGACCTGGAAGTATATAAGGAGCAGTCAGTACCTTATCATCTGAAGGGACTGTTCAGCAGGCAGCCCGATGCATGGCAGAAAACGCAGTGTCTCGTTCCCTGTTCTCAGGGAACCATGGTTACATACGTAACCTGAGACGTTCCCTTTCGAAAGGGAACTCAACACTGCGTTTGACACGTTTTGGGGAACGATATACCCATGCCGCCATGCTTGAGGGGAGTGCATGCCAAAGAATGGCTAAACAAACGTCAAGAACAAGCAGTTCAACTGAGCTGCCAGATTTAGCCAGGGGGACTCAAAGGAGCTCTAGCCAGTCACTTGTCAGGGGAACGTACTCGACACTGATTGCCACCAGGGAGGCCAACCTGGTCTAACATCATCCTAGTCTTGGCCAACAACCTGTCTGAACCCAGAGTCTAAATTCACATTCTTCAGAGAAGATAACCAGTAAGAGAGACTGCAAAGAGGCAGTAACCTACTCAGACCAGATCGTAGAGACTGGCATCCTGGAGAGCAGGACTCAGCTTAGCGCTTTTTTACCCTTACAAATGAGGGGAGTAAAACTCTGCTCAATCCTAGGATCTACTCAGTGCTTGTTTATCTATGCACTGAGGAGGCTGTGCACTTGGGGACCCAAACAAGGGGAGTACAACCAGCCTAAAAGCTGGTCTTCCACAGGGAGGCCTTATATAGACCTTCCACCTCTGACCAGACTTAGGGAGCTAAGTGCTATAAAGGACAACCCTCCAGCCGAGGGGAGTACTGAGCTCAACCTAACAGGTAGATCATACTGTAGGCATAAAATCATGGACGCTCCCGGGGAGCCTGCAACATGAGCTAATTCTACCCAATGTAGAACAATCACTGCAGCCTTGCAAAGGCCAGCCATGTGAAAACTACATGCCTAATCTGCTGAGATATACCCAAATGTGGGGGATTCGCTTACAGGACGGTCTGTGAAGGCCACACACCTCAAAGCATTCAATTGCTGAAAATGCAAGAGCCCACAAAAACATGGGAACTCGTTCTAATTGAAACCGACTGTAGAATGCTCACATATCGGTCAACCTCAACACATTCCAACAAGCAGTGTACTCAGTAAAACCACTTTTTACTCTTTAAGCAAGAGGAGTACAAACTTACACCAACATGCTCTGAAGGAGGTTCGAACTGCGACTTTAGAATGACATGGGCGTCAGCTAATGGCAGTTCCTAAGCTATAAGGAAACATATATGAAAACCAAACTATCCAGTGAGGTCAATAAATCCATTCACACATTCCAACAGGCAATGTACTCAGTAAAATACACCTTATACCCTAAAAGCAAGTGGAGTACAAAGTATATTACGCCACCATGCTCTGAGGGAGGCCCAAAAACAGACCTACCACTTCAAAAGATCACAGGCATAAACCTGTGGCAGTGCTAATCTCTAAGTGAGCAAACTCTGTACTACACATCTACCAACAAGCCTTGTAGTAAAACAAGCTCTAAAGGAGGCCCAAACAAAGCCTTCTACTTCCAACAACATGAGTGTCAGCTTGTGGCGGTTGTGCAAACCTTAAAGGGAGCTACTTATGAACCAAACTAACTAGTGAGGTTCAACATAAAATAAACCCAACCTGAGCTTTATACATTCCAACAGGCAGTGTACTCAGTAAAAACACTTTTTACCCTTAAAGCAAGGGGAGTAGAACTAGTCACCATAATCTGAAGTAGGCCATAACAAAGGCCTACTATTACAGAAGATACTGGTGCAGACCTGTGGCAGTATTTATAAGAGTTACTGAGCTCACATAGTGTAGTACTAAAGCATAAACAACCCTGAGAAACAGGGGTTAGTGATATTCACCCTACCCTGTTAACAACACAGGGTGGGTCCTTCTCACCAAAACAGAAACATCTGTACTGAACCCTAAGGAACAGGAGCTTATAAGAAAAAGCTACAACCGTTTCACTCAAGCTTGAACATAGTTCAAAGGGCTCAGGGGAAAAGACTGAAGTCAGTGTACCAGCTAAATAGTTCTGGGGAAATGGCCACAGCAACAATATTAGTCTCTTATACACATAGTGATAAGGGGCCTATCCACCTGAGACAACAGCACCAGGGAGACTTGACAGTAGTCTGCTACCCTAGCTGCTATCTGAACGTGCATCTACACCAAAAGGGGAATGGGGTAACGGGTCTTGGCCTGACAACTCTGATAAGAGGAGGCCAGAACTAGGAAACTACACTCACCTGACAGGGGTAGTATAAAAAGGGTTAAATGCTTTAGCATAACACCTAAACCCTAGTTCTTGCCTAGGCCAGCTATATCCGTGGGCCTATAAGGCAACACATAAGCATAGATCTGCCTGGGGCTAAGCAGCCTCTAACACAGACTCTCAAATAGAGAGGAGGCAACTCTGAAAATCTAACTCTGTAAGTCAAGAGCTCAGAGGAGGGATGCTCAACCCAAGCAAAACAATGTCAGGCGGCCCGAAAGCCAACACTTAGCATTAGATCTATCTGAAGTAAAGAGTGCTAATCTCTAATACAACTCTCGCTTAAACCAGAGGAGAAAGCTACTCTACCATATGGTGGCTATCAAGTTTTTATTTTAAAAATAATCTAGCCAAACTAATGGGAACTTCAGGGCCCTTTTTTTCCCTCTCCACCCAGAAAAAACTATACAGGGACTAAAGTCACATATATTTTATTATAAATATAGACCAAGCTCACCTGCAGCTCAGAGGACAAAGATTTACCACCATAGAAAAGATGGAATCTACCGGTCCTTTCAAGCCTGAAAGTGCTCTTTTTACTATCGAGCCAGAAGGCAAACCATCAGAAAATTAAATCATCATGAGCTCAGCCCTCAGCCTGATTGTAAGAAGCGCCTGGGTATACAAAGCATCAATCAGGAGGCGGAAGATGAAAGGAGAGGGTAGATGTATTTACCCTCGTAGAGAGGAAATCGATCACCGACGCTGCTGGCATCTATTGATTACCTCCCTTAGATCCTTCTTCTTCCTAGAGTCCCGCCTTCTCTGGGACCTGCTCCTAGGAGGAGGAGGTGCCCGAGAGGCAACACTGGACTTCTGGCCCTGTCTCCGATCCACAAATCGGGATGGGCCAGGACCTCCTGTCTGTCTGGGCCCAGATTCGGATCTGAGCGGTATGCATGTTTTAAACGCTGCCGAGCGCGCCTTCGCCTCTCTGAACTTTTCCACCACTGCCTTGACGGAGGTGCCGAAAAGTTCAGAGGGCGAAACTGGCGCATCAAGGAGAAAGCCCTTTTCTTTCTCCCCGATGTCAGCCATGTTCAACAACAGATGCCTCTCCGTGGCCACCATTGCTGCCATCGACCTTTCCACCAATGCAGCAGTCTGTTTGGTGGCCCGGAGAGCCAGATCTGTGGTGCGGCACAGCTCTTCTACCTCCCTTAGGGGACAGACCCTGCCCCTGATCCAAATCTTTCAGCAAATCAGCCTGGTAAGCCTGTAACACAGCCATCGTGTGTAAGGCAACACCAGCCTGACCCACTGCCGTGTATGCCCTGCCATTCAAGCGAGATGTCATCTTAAGGGGCTTTGAAGGCAGGACTGGAGCTTTTAGCATCGGTGCCTGCCCTGTGACGAGATAGTTCGCAAACGTCTCGTCAATCGGGGGCATCAACGCATACCCGTGCTCGCTTGCTCCCTCAATATTAGCGAAATTAGCTCACTGATGTCGATAAATACGAGCCGAGTACGGGTTCTTCCATGCCTTCTCGATCTCTACATGGAGATCTGGAAGGAATGGAAGGCTCATGGGGGCTGCAGGGTTATGATCAGAAAGGAACCGCTCGTCGAACCCTCTGCGAGCGGTTTCTTTACTAATGCGCTCCCATGGCAGCTGCAGCCTTCCAGAAGCATGTTCCATAACCTCAAGCAGCTCCGCATACGCGGGGCAGTGTGGTTTTGAAGATTTAGAAGGCTCGCCTTCTTCCTCTTCAACCGCCATCTCCTGCTCTCTAGGGCTAGGAGCCAGAAGAGCACTCGCTGCGGGATCCGATGATGTTAATGACAACACATCATCATCCTCCAGCAGCTCACCCTCGTGAGCCGCTGAGGGTCGCAAGAGATTTACACCTCTGTCAAACTCCTGAGCCAGCTCCATCTGAGAACCCCATGATTTCAGTCGCCGCTCTGCCTCAGCACGAGTGGGACCAAAACCACCAGGCACAGATGCCGGCCTCTCTTCCCTCGAGAAGAGGGCCAAATGAGAGCGGAGTGTCCTGATAGTTAGACGATCACAATTTGCACAGACAGCACCCTCAAGCACTGTCCGTGCATGCTCTTCCCCCAGACAGAAAACGCACAGATTGTGTGTGTCATCAGGTGTCAAAAACCTGGGACACGGATCCACATACATTCTGAAGCGTTTGTTAGACATATTCTCTTACAAACAAAACAGTCCCTGAAGACGAAAAGAACTGACTGCTTCTCTAGACGCTCCTTATATATTTCCGGGTCATGCCAGTTATGACGTCATAGGCTGTCGTCGGCCAGTAGGATTTGAGTTATTTGATAATTGTTTCAGACACCGGTTCACGAGGAGGCGTTCCCCCAAAGCATGTCAAACGCAGTGTTGAAGTTTGATAGTAATTGCATTATGAAAGGCAGTTACTATAAATTAAACATTTATAGTATATAGATGCAACTCTTATTTTGTGTAGTAAAAAAGGATAATTTGTAATTTTGTGTATTGTACTATCACAATTGAAAATATGCTGAAATGTTTGAAAAAAGTGCACTTTTGATGATCTGTTGTGATAGTACTAAGAGTTTTGAAAATTTACCAATTGCTTGTGAAAATTGCACCAAAGCAATTAAAAATAAACTGTAAATGGACAATGGTGCTTCTCTAAGTTGACATTTGTGTCCACTTTGAACATTTTTGTTCAATAATTTGACATTTGTTTAGATATGTGTGTTCAGTAAGCAGATGTTGTGTCCACTTTAAGCATTTGTGTCCAAACTGAACATTTGAGTCCCTTTAGTCTGTGTCCATTTACTGAATGTCTGATTTGTTAACAGGTTGAAATCTGTGAAGATTTTCAAGAGGTGCAAGAGGAGGAGGACTCAGAGACTGAGAAAGCTTTGTAAGTGCTTCAGAGTTGGGAAAGATAAAACTCTGACAACAGAAAATACTGTTGATTTAACAGGGAATACCACTGATTTTCTGCTTTCAGGTGTATCATTACTTTCCCCCATGGGAAGCTCAGGGAACATATAAAGAGATTTGAATATTCTCAATTGGACCCTTCAGTATGTATAGTATCCAGTCCCTGAACATTTCAAAGAAAATAGTTGAAAAAAGTTGAGAATTGTTGTTACTCCCACTCCCTGTTACTCCCTGGCATGCTTTCAATCATATTTTCAAAACTTTTGGTCACGACTGTAGTCTGATTCCTGAAATGTTTCATGAGCCTTTTTTAATCAGTTTTGAAACACTGCCCTATAGAACTGTAATTTGTAATTCGTACAATTTACTGCATTAAAAGAGCGATATTGTCTTTCATATATAAACGAAGCCCCGCACATGACATGCAGGAAAAAAATAGTAGGCTGGGAAGAAAAGAATCGAGGGAAGAAAAACGTCATGTCATGTGTGGGGCCCCGTACATATACAGTACTGTTCAAAAGTTTGAGTCAGTAAGATTTTTTTTTTAATGAATGAAAGATTTTCTATTTTAAATAAAAGCTGTTCCCTTTCGAGGGAACTTGCACTGCGTTGTTAACGACACTATGGGGAACGCCCCTCAGCGTAGGGTCTCTAAAGCATGAATTAAACTATTCCAATACTGATTGGTGTGACGTAAAGTGACTGCATACAAGGAAGCTACAAAGGGACGCCAGCACACAACAGAGTTAGCTTGGTGTGTGCATCCCTGCCCTAGATTCTTGACTGGTGGGGACACATATCAGCTCTGTGTACACTGTTTGGGAGTGCAGCATGCTCGAGCAGCCCTTGAGGGGGCTGCTAGGGCGAGTGTGAGAAACTCCTGCTGAGAGTGCTGCCTTCTTGCCTTGATGTGTTCGATGAGGCCGGCCAGGCACGCACTCCCCAGGGTTCAGGTCCCGCGTCTGCTGAAGCGGCGTGGCATCTCAGATCCTAAGGTTCGCAGAGAGAGCTGGCAAATGAGATCGAGACTACTAAGGCACGTTCTTGGTCATCGTCAGCCAGCTCTGATGCTATTCCTCCCTGTGCAGAAGCCCGCCCGTGGGTGGCGTCTTCTGCATGGGGTGAGAGCCCGATGCTTGAGATATCTGCCCGATGCTTGAGATAGGAGGTGGATGTTTTCAGCATCGAAGCGGAGGACATTGAAGCAAGCTCGCCACTTCATGTTCCTGATTATGAGAAGCTCGTTGAGGTTGTGACTCGTGCTTTGGCCAGACTTAACATCAGCTGGCCATGTGAAAGACAGGAAGCACAGACAAAAAGCAAGTTGGATGAGTGCTTCCTGACGCAAAATGCACAGCCTCATCGCTGGGGCTTGTTGTTCTTTCCTGATTTGCACAATGAGTTGTGCAAATCGTGGAACAGACCCTACTCCTCTCGTGTGTCCAACCCTCCTGTGTTCTATTACAGTGATATTGGGGCACCAAATCAGCGTATTAGAATGAATTCTGAAGGATCATGTGACATCTAAAGACTGGAGAAATGATGCTGAAAATTCAGCTTTGCCATCACAGGAATAAATTACGTTTTAAAATATATTAAAATAGAAAAGTTATTTTAAATTGTACTAATAATATTTCAAAATACTACTGTTTTTAGTGTATTTTTTGATTAAATAAATGCAGTCTTGGTAAGCATAAAATACTTTTTTTTTTTAACAAACTTTAAAAAAAATCGTACTGACCTCAAACTTTTAAACGGTAATGTTTAAACAAAATTGATATTATAAATTAAATGTAGCCAAATGAATCAGAATCAAGTTGAGTGAAATTGAGAGCTTGTAAATTTGAATTGAATCTGGAAATCTGCTTATATAGTCTACTTGTTGTGGGTTGCCGTGTAGTAAAATCCAAAGGATGATGCGTGACGCAGAATGAATGATATAAACTATATATTTAATAAACAGAGAGTAAACACATCCAATGTAACGTTAACACAAGATGGAGAACAGATGAAAACTCTGTGCTTAAATACATAAGGAAGGTAATCAACAGAACAGGGAACAGGTGTGGACTAATTAGAAACCATGACAATGAATGAATGACTAGAACTTGGGCAAATGGTGACACGAGGTGTGTTTGACTTCAAGCAGCAGACTGATCAGTGTTTGGAGTGTCTGTTCTCTAAACTCTCACACGGTACTTTGATGTCATACACTGATCTGTCTGCGCAGTGGCGCTTCAAGTCGAACACACCTAATGAAAACTAAACAAAACAGAAACTAAACATGACCATGACCATGACAATAATCAACCATACTGTGTACGTAGATCACCTCATTATTTGATGTTTAATAAAATCCCACTATAGTGTGTATAAGAAAGTGCATACTGTACTCTAGATGCAAATAGGTGAATACAAGGCACTGTTTCCTTCTGGATTCAGTGTGCTATGCTGGCAAAAATAGGTTCTGCACTAAAACATTTACAGTGCTTGTGTGGGCAGAGTGAATGCAGTAACCTGCTAATATGGCCGTCTAAATAATAATGTGCCGCTTGTGAGTGCAATGTGAAACAAGCCTAAGATATTGAATTTAAATTTTGCAGGGATGAGGATAAAAATAAAGGTGAAAAGAAGTCTAAACGGAGAGTTAGAAAGCTTAGCTCTTCAAAACCAGATGAAACTGAAATCGAGGAATCAGCTGTTTGGAATATTATCTGCTCTCAGAAGACCAAACTGCTGGTATGTTTTTTTCTGTCTCTGTTGTTTTCCAGCTGCACAATACAAGCACACTGTACTAACAGATGTTTAGCCATATGGATCTGAAAACCCATATGTGATCTGATGACCTGTAGGATATCTTTTCTCTGCAGAACTGTTTTGCAAGAAATTTCTACAACATGAGATTGCTGGCTCTGTTCCTTACTTTTGCCATCAATTTTATTCTTCTGTTCTACAAGGTGAGTATTGATTTCCCTGCTAAAACATCAGCTTTAATAATGTTGGTCAGGCTGGTCTGTTTTGAACTGTTTAGGCCACTTGGATTGGGAAACTAGCCAAAATAACTGAATACCAGCTTGCTCAGGTTGGGAGACCAGCTAGACCAGTTCTAACCAGCTTTTTCCAGACATGTTTTCCTTAATTTGACCAAAAACATCTAAACAATATTTTTATTTAGGCCTCATCAAGGATTGGTGATGGTGAAAATGTGGAGATTGCTCTTTGTGACGACAGAACCAAGAGTGCACGGGAAGTTTATTTTGAACTAGAAGAGAACAGTGGCTACATGAAAATGATTCTTCGCATCCTGGCTGTCTTGCACACACTTATCTCACTCTGCTGTATCATCGGCTACTACTGTCTGAAGGTTACACACACACACACACATACACACACACAGGTTTGTTTTGCTATCAAAGTGAGGACATTCCATAGGCGTAATGGTTTTTATACTGTATAAACTGTACATTAAATTTTGTAACCCACTATATTTCTCTTAGTGAAACTAAGCATATGTCTTTGATGTACTAAATGTACAGTGGGTCCGGAAGTCTGGAACCAGTCTGAAAATGCTTTTATTTTTCACTTTATTTTGCACTTGAGCTGCATGAAACTGTTAATCATGTTCTCCAGTATGATTTGAGATTATCCAAAGAGCATCTTGTGCTTCAATGGAAGCAAGAACATCTGACCGTCTGTACAAAGATTAGTGACCTAGAAATCTGAATCATAATTATTTCTTATTCATTTCGGATTATAATTCTACCTTTGTTTTATTTTTTATTTTATTTTATTTTTTATTTTTTCAAATAAAAAAATGTTTTGTTCATTTTCAGGTTTAAATTTCTCAGATTGTTTTATATGGTCACAGGCATATAAAACATCCAACTACCTTTTTCATCATTTGACAGGTTCCTTTAGTAATTTTTAAGCGTGAGAAGGAGCTGGCTCGTAAACTGGAGTTTGACGGACTCTGCATTACAGAACAACCTTCTGAAGATGACATTAAAGGCCAGTGGGACAGAATGGTCATCAATACACCGTAAGAGCTGCGTAACTGCCTCATAAAGGCTCACATTATAAGCAATGAAACAATAGCCTTATATGAATTTCAAAATTCAACAGTGATTGCGGAATTATCACTCCTACACAGTACAAGTGTTGCACCTCTTCAGTAATATTTTCTGTTTTCTTCTTTGCTGTTTTTCAGATCATACCCAAGTAATTATTGGGATAAATTTGTGAAAAGGAAGGTAAGATGAACAAATGAAATATTTTCTCTAAAAGTTACTTTCGAAAACATTTAAGAACATCATAGTATGACAGTATCTCACAGCTCTAACATTGTGACTCTTATAGTCTTAATTATAAGGTTCAATTTTTATATTAGTCTCAACCTAAATGAGATTTAATCTTAATCCTAATTTTAATATTAACGAATTTTTACATTTTCTTTTTTTCCTGTTTCATGGTATTTTAACATTTAAAACTGACATCAATTCTAAAATGTACTTTCAATACAGTTTTTGACCATTTAAAAATAATATGAAAGTATCTCAATGCTCTAACATCTGTGACTCTTAATCCTAATTTTATTATTAAAGGGATAGTTCACCCAAAAATGAAAATTCTGTCATCATTTACTCACCCTTGTGTCGTTACACACCTGTAAGACTTTCATTCATCTTCGGAACACAAATGAAAATATTTTTAATAAAATCTGAGCCAGTTCTGTACTTTCCTTTGACAGCTACGCAACTACCACTTTGACGCTTCAAAAAGTTCATTTAGAGATTATAAAACTAATCCATATGAATTGAGTGGTTATCGGTAGCACTTTATTTTACAGTCCTGTTTCGCATGAACACACTATGAACTTACTATGCACACACTAACTGGGTAATAACTAGGTACTAACTCTGAACCCACCCCTAAACCTTAAAGGATTAGTTCACTTTTTTAAATGAAAATTACCCCAAGCTTTACTCACCCTCAAGCCATTCTAGGTGTGTATGACTTTCTTCTTTCTGATAAACACAATCAGAGAAATATTAATAAATATCCTGACGCATCCAAGCTTTATAATGGCACTAAGCGTTACCAAACAAGTATGAGCTGAAGTAAGTGTCTTCATCCACATCCATCCATTATAAACATATTACACTCAGCTCCGGTGGGTTAATAAAGGCCTTCTGAAGTGAAGCGATGCGTTTGTGTAAACCATATTTAACAAAGTTATGAAATAAAATATCTAACTTCCGCCAGACCGCCTTCCGTATTCAAAAACTCATTTGGTAATGCTTACTGCCATTATAAAGTTCGTATACGTCAGGATATTTATTAATATTTCTCACATTGTGTTCATCAGAAAGAAGAAAGTCATGTACACCTAGGATGGCTTTAGGGTGAGTAAAGCTTGGGGTAATTTTTATTTGAAAGTGAACTAATCCTTTAACTTAACCCATGTAGTTACCTTACATTCCTCAGTACTTTTGTGGTTAAGTAAACTGTAAGTATAATAAAAGTGCACGTACTGTAAAATAAAGTGCAATGAGGGTGAGTAATTAATGACAGAATTTTAATTCTTGGGTGAATTAACATTTTTGCTCTTTCTTTTAGTAACAATTAAAAAAAAAAAATCCTGCAGTATTTTAAGAGATTCCTACATTGTGTTGTGGGTGATTGCTGTCGCTATGCAGTTGCTAGGGTGTTCGTTGCTAGGGTGTTCTAAGTGGTTTCTTGGCAATTATTTGCTGACCCACCCTTCTCTGTGACATTCAGGCTTAAGTCCTTCTTTCAGTGTCAGTCTATTGGATGCTTACATTTTTATCATCCGCCATGTGGAAATCGTAAGTCCAGTGGCTTANACTCACCCTCATTGCACAGTATTTTAAGAGATTCCTACATTGTGTTGTGGGTGATTGCTGTCGCTATGCAGTTGCTAGGGTGTTCGTTGCTAGGGTGTTCTAAGTGGTTTCTTGGCAATTATTTGCTGACCCACCCTTCTCTGTGACATTCAGGCTTAAGTCCTTCTTTCAGTGTCAGTCTATTGGATGCTTACATTTTTATCATCCGCCATGTGGAAATCGTAAGTCCAGTGGCTTAGAAAAGCAACAGCAGTCCTCTCAACAATAAGACTCATGGATTGAGATATAATTCATTTCTGCAGTATGAACAGTGTTGGATGAATTACGTGCCAAATATAATGCTAGGGTTCAGTACCACTGAAAATGATCCATTCCCTTGATGTGGTACTGTAAGCTGTATTATTTGAGCTGCTGCTTCAAACTGTTTTTCTGTTTTTGATTCATTCTGTTATTGCTTTTCGTGCTGCAGGTGATGGCGAAATATGGAGAGCTGTATGGATCGGCACGTGTCAGTGAGCTTCTAGGTTTAGATAAAGCTGCTCTGGACTTCAGCTCAGAGGCTCATGAGAGGAAGAGACCTGTACAAAAGGGTGCCATCACTGCCCTGTGAGTTACTCTCCTTTTATTTATTATAATACTTTAACCAACTAATCCAGCTTCTGTTCAGTGAAACAGGCCAATTAGTTCATCTTCAGACTGACAATGAAAACATTTTTTCACTGAGTGCCAGATGATGGCAGCAGTGTTCAGTGTGAAAGACTTAAAATAAATCAAATAAATCATTCTCATGTTTTCACAGCTTCAGATTAAACACCATTGATGTGAAGTACCAGATATGGAAGCTGGGAGTGGTTTTCACTGACAATGTAAGATCCCTGACTCTTTGAACACTCAAACATGTTATAACTTATAACAGAAGGAATTGGCAATCAGTGAGCCAGATCTAACGTGAAATTGTGTTTTGCTTTTCTCTCAGTCCTTCCTTTACCTGGCCTGGTATATGTTTGTGTCAGTTCTGGGTCATTATAACAATTTTTTCTTCGCTGCGCACCTGCTAGACATTGCCATGGGCTTCAAAACACTGCGCACCATACTGTCATCTGTTACACATAATGGCAAACAGGTACTACATTTGTGTGTGTGTTTCTGTGTGTATGTACAGTGGCCCCAAAATTTGTTTAGACCTTCAAGTCACAACATTCATGCATTTTTGAGTGTGACACTGTCCACATTTTTGGGTCACTGTATATCTGCGAAGATGAGATGAAAGGCTGTTGTCTGTGTTTCAGCTGGTTTTGACAGTGGGACTGTTGGCCGTGGTTGTGTATCTGTACACTGTGGTTGCCTTTAACTTCTTCCGCAAGTTTTACAACAAGAGTGAGGACGGTGAACCAGTGGACATGAAATGTGATGATATGCTCACAGTGAGTAACCCTCTGCCTATCTAGTTTTAAATATTGTCATGGTATTGATGTCAGAAACATGAGAGCATTAACGTGAACTATCGTTCAAAAGTTTGGGGTTCGTAAGATTTTTAATGTTTTTACAAGAAGTCTCTTATGCTCACCAAGGCTGCATTTATTTGACAAAAAACAGTAATATCAGTAATACTGTGAAATATTATTACAATTTGAAACATTTTTCTAAATTAAAATATTTTAAAATATAATTTATTCCTGTAATGCAAAGCTGAATTTTCAGCATCATTACTCCAGTCTTCAGTGTCACGTGATTCTTCAGAAATCATTCTAATATGCTGATTTGGTGCTGAAGAATAATTTCTCATCACTAATGTTAAAAACAGTTGTGCTGCTTAATAGTTTTGTTGAAACACTGATACATTTTGTTCAGGAATTTTTGGTTACTGAATTAAAAATATTTATTTAATGCATCCTTGATGAATAAAATTTAGTTCCCATTCAGTGTTCAGCAGCCTAGCACTCATTACACGTGTGAAAATGTTAATGCCAATCATAGCAGAATCCATTTAGAGTCCTTAAAGGTTAAAACACCCTGTTTAAATCAGAGAGGTGGTGGAAAATGGTTATATAAAACAAATGTATTACTGTTTTGGTGCATGAATAAAGCAAAAAAGTGAATAAACCTGTATGTGTGCTTAGTGTTACATGTTCCACATGTACGTTGGTGTGCGAGCCGGAGGAGGGATTGGAGATGAAATCGTAGACCCGGCTGGTGACGAGTTTGAGTTCTATCGCATCATCTTCGACATCACCTTCTTCTTCTTCGTCATCGTCATCCTCCTAGCCATCATTCAGGGTGAGTGATAGAGAGATTGTGAGAGTCATTTTAGTGAAATGCCAAAAAATTGATATGTGCTCCAAATTTCAGTTAGGACAATGAGCCGAAGTGTTTGGTTTTGATTATTTAGTTTGTCCTCTAACTCGAGTCATGCTGAGCCATGCTGGAAAGCTTCATTAAAAGATCACGCTCTCACATGCTGAGAGGGGTTTATGAGAAGAGATCTGAGGACTGTGTGATGCTAGAGGAGTGTCTGATGCGTGGGGTGAAATAATACTCATGATTCAAATGTTTGGCATAAACCTAATTGTGTTTGTGACTGGTGAATTGCTCTGTTGTCATATCATCTGATAGGTCTGATAATTGATGCATTTGGCGAGTTGAGAGACCAGCAGGAGCAGGTTAAAGAGGACATGGAGGTGAGTTTTCATTCAACTTCAGATTTGACTATTTTAGCACCACGCTACATCACCTGTTGACGTGTGTTCCAATTAACACTCTGAATTAATTTATCAAAAACCAAACATTTCTTTAATTATAAATCGAGCTACACTGCACTTGTGAGTTAATATTTTATTTCTCTGTTAGTAAATACGTCATTAATCTCTGCCAGACGGTCTTTGGACTAGACATTGGTTTTATGTTAATTGATCGTCTATAATTAAACAGTGCATGTGGAGTGCCATTAAGTCTGTTTTTTTGCTGCAGACTAAGTGTTTTATCTGTGGCATTGGGAGTGAGTACTTTGACACGGTGCCCCATGGCTTCGAGTCACACACACTGCAAGAACACAACCTGGCCAACTATCTGTGAGTACTAGAGAACTGAGAAGAAGGACAGAGGTCACTTTTGCCTAATATCCGTCATGTTTTTCAGTCACAATTTTAAAGGCTGTTCTGGATGGAAGCTTGTTTCCGCCACTGAATAAAAATAAAAAAAGGTAATTGTGACTTTATATCTCACAATTCTGAATTTTTTGCTTGCAATTGCAAGTTTAAATTTTGCAATTCTGAGTTTTTTTCCCAGAATTGCGTGATATAAACTCGCAATTGTGAGTTACAAAGTCCAAACTGCAAGATATAAACTCGCAATTGCGAGTTATGAAGTCAGATTTGCATGAAATAAACTCACAATTGAGTGTTATAAAGTCAGAATTGCGAGATATAAACTCACAATTCTTACTTTTTTCTCAGAAATGCAAGTTTATATCTCACAATTCAGACTTTTTTCTCAGAATTACATTATATAAACGCACAATTGTGGGGAAAAAAGTCAGAATTGCAAGATGTAAATTTGCAATTGAGAGAAAAAATTCAGAATTGTGAGGAAAAAAAGTCAGAATTGGGAGATAAAAAGTTGCGATTATGTTTTAAATTGTTTTATTCCATGTAAGAAACAAACTTCCATAGTTCTGAGATCAGAATTCTGGTGGAAAATAAGTCTATTGTGCAGCTGGCCAGGGAGACAGAGACAGAGATCATGTCATGTTACAAAAAAGTACCTCGACAGATAGTTAACAGGATGAGGGCTGAAGAAAAAGTCGAAACCAAAGGAGTTCTCTTTCAGTGTTTTACTTGAAATCTTCAGTTGCCAAACTAAAATGCAAACATAAAGCTTATATTAAGTATCAAGTATGAATAAATGTAACTTTTACGAGAAAAACAGAATCCAGAGTTAATATATATGAAAGAGAGATAACAACTAGTGATGTTACGTTCTGTGCTGAGGCTTCGGAGCGTGTGTCGAGAAATCCCGGAAGCTTTCAGTGAAGCACATTACATTCAAATAAATATATTAGTCTATGTGTAAATTGATTTTTTTCTTCACCGTTATTTCTAAGCCTTAACTGCCGCAAAATAAAGTGTATCACAGATCACATCAGGTCATCTGTAATGCATCTACTTGTTTTACACTCTTTGACCACCAGGTGGTATTGTGAGCAAATGAAGCCTCGAGAAATGAACCCTTTTGTGAACCAGTTGGCTGAAAAGCTTCAATGCTTCATGAGGCTTCATCTCGCCATCACTAATAACAACAATCTTCTTTGTTGAATGTTCAACAAATGATTTTATATGGCATGAAATACTTCTTTTTCAACATAAATGAAATTCAATAAACAATTAAACTTACAGACAATGGCCTCTTTGGCATGAAATGACAAGAATATAGCTTTCATCAGTGAGACATCTGCTGCTGCATCACTGCTATTGTGAAGTGAAAACTAAGATGGCTGCTATGACCTCTAACCTAAGTCACATGATGTATCTTGGCCAATGAAATAAACCCCAAATTAAATGACTACTTAAATGGTCAGAACACTCCCCGTCTGGTATTTTAAAAAATGCCACTATTACTAATACAACAGTTCTTTTTAATATTACTCCTTCTGTGCTTCTGGTGACAGAAGAAAGATCACTTGGGACACAGGTCTCAGATAAGTTCTACAGCTTCCATCCTTGGTGACCTTCATTTCAATTTTCCTGACCTTATCATCACTGCCTGGGAATACTGTAGTGACAAGAGCTATCGGCCAGTCATTCCTCTTGACTTGAGTTTCCTTCATTAGGACTATATCTCCTTCCTTGATGTTAGCTTGGTTTGTATGCCATTTGCGACTACTCTGAAGACTGACTAAGTACTCACATCGCCATCTTTCCCGGAAGGTGTTAGCAAGTTGTTGAACTTGCTTCCATTTTTGGTGGCAAAGATCCTTTTCAAAGTCTCCTGGAGGAGGAGAGAGCACACCAACTTTCTGAGTCAAAAGAGTAGCTGGATTCAACAGAGCAGGTGAGTCTGGGTCACTTGAGATAGGTGCAAGGGGTCTTGCATTCATAATTGCAGAAACTTCTGCCAAGAATGTCGCCAGCATGTCATGAATGAGATGAGAGTGACTGTTTTGAAGCAGCATGGAGTCTAATATGCGACATGCAACTCCGATAAGTCACTCCCAAGCCCCTCCCATCTGGGATGCCTGAGGGGGATTGAATATCCAGCGACATCCTTCCTCACTTAAGTAGTTCTTAAAGCTAGGATCCTCTGCAAGCATTCCCAGCTCCTTAAAAGCACCCTTGAAATTTGTGCCACAGTCTGATCTGATTTGTTTCACTGGACCCCTTATGGCAAAGAAGCATCGGAGGGCGTTGATAAAGATGGAGGCATCAAGAGAATCGATTAACTCAGAGTACTGCTCGAATGGTCAAACAGGTAAAAATGAGTACCCATCATATGCTTTTTTGCCAGACCACCACGTGTGCGGCGAGAAGCAACCATCCAGTGCCCAAAGACGTCAAGGCTGACATAAGTGAAGGGTGGATCAGTGGCAAGTCGATCTGGAGGAAGATCTGCCATCTTTTGTTCCACAGGTCTTTCTCAAAGTTTCTGACAAATGATGCATTTATGAATCACAAAATGAATGCGTTCCTTTGCCCCAATGATCCAGAATCCTGCATTCCTTATAGCGCCTTCTGTAAACAGGCGGCCTTGGTGTCTGACCCGTTCATGAAAATGTCTCATGATCAGAAGGGCTATGTGACTTTTCCCAGGAATGGTAATGGGATGCTTTTCTCTTTGTTTAATAGGAGCATGTTTGAGTCTACCACCTACCCTCAGAAGCCCATCCTGGTCAATGAAAGGGTTCAGAATTTTCAGTCCACTCATTTTTTGGATATCCTTCCCTACAGAAAGACAAGAAAACTCAACAGGGTAGCTCTCCCATTGGACACATTGTTCTATCACAACTTCTGCCTGTGAAAGTTCCTCTGTGAGTGTTTTGTCACTAATATGCCATTTTTTACAGGCACTCGCTACCTCAATTTTGGATCTGAATGAATGTATGATGTGGATTAAGTTGGAAATAGCTCGTAAGAGTCTTTTCCAAGTTGAAAAGCACTCAAAGCGATGCGATCCAATTGTAACAGGAAAGTCATGGGGTGTCAGATCTGTACAGTTAGAGCGCACTTCCACATCCACACTGAGCCAAACCCTGCAAAGAGTTTCCAAGCCTCCCATTCATCTTTCCTGTCTGTAGGTAGAGGAGCATCCCAATCTTTTGTGTCAACTGTCAAATCACGAAGAAGGAACTTTCCTTGGATTGTAACAGGTGCTGCCAGCCCAAGAGGGTCAAAAATACTGTTGACAGTTGCTAAGACGTGTGAAAGGCTTATCTTCTGCATCAACACAAAGTGAAAGTGTCGGTTTTAAGATTTCAGCTCAGATCAAGGCTCCTCTGAATAGGTGGAGTATCCTTTTCTAAATCCAGATCCTTAAGGTCTTTCACATGATCCTCCACAGGAAAAGCATTCATTAGAGCAGGACTGTTAGATGCTATTTTATGAAGCCTTAGGTTGGAACTTGCTAACATCTCCTGAGTCCTTTTCAACAGATCAACTGCTTCCTCAACCGTGGGCACTGATTTCAGGCCATCATCCACATAAAAGTCACACTCTACGAAGGCTCTTGCATCCTTCCCAAACTCAAGTTCTCCATGTTGAGCTGCACGATGAAGTCCATAGATTGCTACTGCAGGAGAGGGACTATTCCCAAAAACATGGACCTTCATTCTAAATTCTGTGACATCTTTGGAGGGGTCATTGTCCTCAAACCATAGTAGCGGAGAAAGTTGCGATGATCCGCTCTCACCACAAAGCTATGGAACATCTACTCAATGTCAGCAGTAAATGCTACCGCCTCTTTTCAAAAAACACAGCAAAACCCCCAGCAAGGATTTATTCAGATCAGGTCCTGAGAGAAGCACTTGATTCAGCGAAAGACCTTTGTATTGAGCACTAGAGTCAAAAACGACTCTGGCTTGCGAGGATGATAGACCCCGAATATAGGCAGGTACCACACTTCCTCATTTTCCTTCACAGGTGGAGCTGGTTCTGCATGACCTGCATCAAAAAAATTTTGCATGAACGTGACGAAATGTTCCTGCATTTAAGGCTTCCTCTTCAGTGTCTGATAGAGTGACAGGAGACGTTTCATACTCTGGTCCCTATTGTTGGGCGGCTGTTGGCGTGGAATTCGAAAAAGAAGAGGTGCCACCCAGCTTTTAGAGCTATCAATGAACATTTCCTTGTCCATGAGTTTAATGAATGCTCGATCTTCAATGGAAGGGGCTACCTATTCATCATCTTGTGTTCGTTTGAAGATATTGTTACCCAACAAATACTCAGGGCAAGTGGTTGGGTAGAAATGACAGCCTTGTAAAGAGATGGCATGATCTTTGCTGCTAAGCTTCTCTTTCACCTGTATCTGATTAGGACATGGCTCACAAAGGCTTGGGCGTCCATTATGAAGTATATTCGTGCGAAACACATCAACTGTGCTAGGCTTGTGTGCTGACCCCGAGCAGACATTTGCAACAATCACCCAACTGAAATCAAGTTTTTGGGCATATGGTGCCTTGTTTGGACCATTGAGCTGTTTCCTTACTTTGTGGACTTGGATGATGTCTCTCCCTAAGAGTAGCAATATTTGAGCACATGGATCGATCTCAGGTATTTCATGAGCGGTAGACTTTAGGTGGGGCAACCAGTGTGCAATGGTGGGAGATGGAATCTCAGAGTGGTCATCAGGCATGTAATTACACTCAATAAGTGTTGGGAGTGAGACACGTACCTTTCCATCCATAGATACGGCTTGAAACCCAGTGACTCTCCTTCCTGAAGTTTCTGTCACCCCAGCACAAGTTCAAAGAGTGTATGGATGCTCTGTTCCTTTTACTTTGAATATGTCAAAAAACTCAGATCTTGCTAGAGGTGTTACTTTGCTCGTCGAGCACTGCGTACATCTTCACCACAGCCTCTGGAGAACCTTCAGGATATACTCTTATCAGATATACCATAGTGCATGATTTGGGTATTGGATTGTCTCCACAAATCTCTGTGCATTGTGAAGTGAATTTAGCAGAAGGGCTTCTATCCTTCTCCCCGCCATGATCTGATGAGGGGTCTTTATTGGCCCACGGAGGAGGACCAGGATGAAGTGCGGACACATGCTTATCGCTCTCACATTCATTGCATTTGATTACTGCTTTGCAGTTCTTTGCCAAGTGAACAGTGGAAGCACAGGACCTCTAGCACATGCCGTTTTCTCTAAGCAGTGTTTGCCTTTCTTCTAGAGTCTTTGCTCTGAACCCACGACAACGTCTCAGAGGATGAGGTTTGTTTTTATGTATAGGACACTGCTTTTCTACATCAATAGGTTCATTATTGGAAC
Organism: Anabarilius grahami; assembly: GCA_003731715.1. Lineage (NCBI taxonomy): Eukaryota > Metazoa > Chordata > Actinopteri > Cypriniformes > Xenocyprididae > Anabarilius > Anabarilius grahami. Next base: position 726,763 of record RJVU01042598.1, read on the forward strand.
TTCTTGTGGGAGGAAATCCAGCTGACGATGCCACACCTGTCTTATGGGTAGACACAGCGATACTTCTTTGTATTTGCTTTTTAACCAAAGGCACTGCTTTAAACTGGTTTACACTGGATGCGCCAATACTAAAGCTTGGATCATTTCGAGCACGTGCTTCCTGACAGACAAAGTCAGTAAGAAAGGAAAATGGAGGGAAGGTAACGTTGTACTTTCTTTTGTACTCAGAACCTTGATAAATCCATTTTTCTTGCAGGTGATAAGGCAGCTTCTCCACAATTGGATTGACTCCTTTGGAGGTGTCCAGGTAAGAAAGTCCTGACAAGTAACCTTCAGCTTTAGCTGACTGAATTTCACATAGTAGATCAGGATACCTTATATTCACAATAAATAGATCCAACTGTTCACTGGAAGTGAGTTTGAGCCCACTGGTAGCATTTCAGAAAGAAGACTTCCAAGGCCAGTAGTTTTCTGGGTGGTCATCGAATTTTGTGTGCCCGGAATTAATAAGCTAACGGCGGGCAAGAAACCTTGCTAGATCACTCATTTCAACTTCTCCTTGAAGAGGTGACTGGACAGGAATGCTGGGATTGTAAGTCTGTGCAAGGGGCCAGTAATTAGTTGGGCTGTATGTTGCAGACTGAGGTCTTTCAATCGTGACAGCGTTAGGCTTCGGGACTGAATCACTGACCATATTAACACAGTCAGGTGGAGCACACCTTGGAGAGCTTTCTGTTAACTGTCTGTTTTCACTTTCATAGCAGTTTTACGAATTCAGCTTGTGGGGTATCTAAACTTGTTTCCTCAGGAGGAATTACAATAAAGTGACTTGAGTGTTGCTCCACATAATCACTGGTGCGTTGCACAGGGTCTATAGGAGGAGCAATTTGGGTATCTGAACGGCAACTGCCTCCTTCCATGCTCTCGCTTCAGCCATAGCAGCAGCAGCCTCCTTTTCATGTTCTAATGCTGTAAGACTGCCTTCCATACGAACTTTCTAAATTTTTATTTCAGTTTCTTTCTTGATGTAATATGCACGTGTACACTCAGCCTCAGCTCTAGCTCGTGCTTTTGCCACAGCCATGCTAGCCGATGTCCTACTAGACCTTTTAGATGATGTTGTTGAACGTGTAACAACAGATCTCGTTTCCTTTATATTCTCAGTCTCCAATTTTCTCTCACTCTCCGTGACGTGTGATGCATAAATCATACCTCTAGGAAGAGGACTGGAACAATGCAGAAGAATGAGATATGAGAAGAGACTTTTGTGAGAGCAGACTGAAGAGCTTAATTGAAGAGATTCCGTCTTTCCACTATTCTGTCCCTGCTGCAAGTTGCACCTCGACAGATAGTTAAACAGGATGAGGGCTGAAGAAAAAGTCGAAACCAAAGGAGTTCTCTTTCAGTGTTTTATTTGAAATCTTCAGTTGCCAACATCATTTTTTTATGAAACTAAAATGCAAACATAAAGCATATATTAAGTATCAAGTATGAATAAATGTAACTTTTACGAGAAAAACAGAATCCAGAGTTAATATATATGAAAGAGAGATAACAACAATCTTCTTTGTTGAATGTTCAACAAATTATTTTAAATGGCATGCAATACTTATTTTTCAAAATAAATGAAATTCATTAAACAATTAAACTTACAGACGATGGCCTCTTTGGCATGCGATGACAAGAATATAGCTTTTATCAGGGAGACATCTGCTGCTGCATCACTGCTATTGTGAAGTGAAAACTAAGATGGCTGCCATGACCTCTAACCTAAGTCACATGATGTATCTTGGCCAATGAAATACACCCAAAATTAAATGACTACCTAAATGGTCAGAACAACTTTTGTATTTACATGAATTGCCATGATATTCTTTAAAATTCATATTTTAAAGAATACCACTGTATTTCCAAAGTACTGTATCCAAAAAACATTATATTGTTATTCATGTTAATTAAATCATGATAATCATGGCTTAAAGTTAAAGAAACAATGCCAACAAAGATTAGCCTGTTAAAAAAATAATAATAATAAATCTTGTTTCTATTTTTATTTGGTTAAAATGGATAACATTTGTTTTGTTTGCCCTTTAGGTTCTTTCTAATGTACCTCATCAATAAGGATGTTACAGAACATACTGGACAGGTACAACTTGTATTCTCAAATGCCATGAATCTTTATTGAAAAAAGATATATGGACAGTTTCAGAGTGAAAGTTGTGTAAAGTAATATGTGAAACCACTGAAAAATGATCTTTGAGATAGACTACCTTTCAAAAGTGTGGGGTCTGTAAGATTTTTAAAAAGGTTTTTGAAAGAAGTCTTTTATGCTCACCAATTTCAAAAATGGAAAACATTTTAATGTTTTAAAATATTTTGACTGCTACACTCTGTAACACAACAGGAATCATACGTGTGGAAGATGTTCCAGGAACGCTGCTGGGAGTTCTTTCCTGTTGGAGACTGTTTCCGGAAACAGTATGAGGTTCAACTCAGCTGAAGAATTCCAGTTCAATTTCTATAGTTCAGTTGGTAAATACTTATGAAGTCTGGGATTTTCTTCTGATAATGAGAAGCTGCTGTATAACTGTTTTGCATGCTTGTTTGGTTCTTACAATTTTTTTCTTCACTACATTTTTTTTTTTTTCAATTCAATTCACATTTATTTGTATAGCGCTTATCACAATACAAATCATTTTAAAGCAGCTTCACAGAAAATGCATGTTTCTATGTTACAATTAAGAGTATTGTGTTATCAGGTGACGGTGTCAAAGTAATGTCCATATGGCAGAAATGTACGGTTCTAAGATAATACAAATCGTACAGTTAGCTAACATCATGTATTCACTTAAGCAGAAACAATGAGCAAGTTTTTTTTTGTTTTTTTTTGCTTTGGTACTATTTTCACAAGTAAGGTATACATTTTCAAAACTCTTAATACAAAAATCTAAACTGATCACACTTCTAACACAGCAAGTCATTCTTTCGAAACCTGATCTCATGCTTTCATTCTAGTTGTACATATTTTCATTCTACATAATCACTGTTTCAAAACACAAGATCATTGTGATATGTAATGAGAACATTTAGTTTAATCACCGAAATACAAGAGTATGTTCTTTTATTAATAATAGCATTATGGCTGTTACTGTGAATGAAACATTTATATAGATTACACACTTATTTTGTGTAGGATACAAAGGATACTTTGTGATTTTGTGTTTTGTACTAACACAATTGAAAATATGCTGAAATGTTTAAAAAAAAAGTGCACTTTTGATGATCTGCTGTGATATTAGTACTAAGAGTTTTGAAAATTTACCAATTGCTTGTGAAAATTACGCCAAAGCAGTTTAAAAAACTGTAAAGCAGTGATTACATGTTGTGATCATAATGATTGCAATATATAGGAAATTTGCAGTTTTGTATGCTGATTCAGAGTTGGCATCTGAAGTCCCTGCAGGGGTTGGTGTCATCTGAAATCTTCGTAAGAGCCTGGATCCACACCGGAGCTGATGTATTCTATAGATACCTCGCAATGGGCTAATTGGTCTTATTTTATTATTGTTGACTTTAAGTTGATGCTGTACTTCTTGGCCGTATGGATTAAAATGTATGTAACCTGTCACTTTGGAATAAATGCAAGTAGTTTAAACTAGAATGGTGATTGGTATTTCTTGGAACTCAACAGAACCCATATTAATGTTCACAGTTAACCATACTGGAGATATATTATGATTAGACAAAATGAGTGGTGCTTGCATGCAATGATATATCATACAGTTCAGGACCATTAATGCAAGAAAGTTTAAAACTGGTCTTATTTTAGCTCTTCCAGGGTCATGTGTGTGTCTGATATTAATAATTTCTGGAAAATCTCACTCCCTCAATTGCACTACAAAAAAAAATAAAAAAAAGATTTTTTTCTAGTAAAAAATATCGAAACATTCTCAAAGTGATATGTTTATTTAAATGTCTTCAGAAAGTTTATTTTAGTACCTCATTGAAATCATAAATAACCTCACCACTTCATGGTTCACTAATTCATGATTAAATCATGAAAAAATTGCCAAAGACTAATGACAGTATTAAGATTATTTTTTTGTGCACAGTGTGATGTCTATAGTTTGAAGTTCATAACCTTCATTTGCTTAAACCTTCTTATTGTTTGCCATCGTAAATCAATCCTTTTCCATCCCTTTCTCTTTACTCCTCTCTTCATCTACTTCAGCCTTTCGTCTCCTTATTTTCAACAGCCACTCCATCATCTGTGGTTCTCATCTCTCTCACCTCCTCTCTGTCTGTCTGTCTGTCTGTCTGTCTGTCTGTCTGTCTGTCTCTCTCCTCCATTTGAGAGGTAGCACTCAGATCCTGAGCGTGAAATGAAATTAAACGGCAGCCCACATCACATGCAGCTGGTCGAGTTGTCGCTGCTGCAGGGCATGACGCACTGATCTCTAGCCATTCCAGAGGTGCTGTTAAAGCTTTAACCCCCTCTACATGAATGTTGCACAGTCCTGCTGCTGTCAGAACTGATTACCATTATCTGTAATAAAAGGATAGAAAAAGCAGCAGTACCGCAATACCTATAACAACATATATATTATAATTTATAAAATTATATAATCGAAACTATATAAATACCTATTTAAATTATATATTAGTCATTTTATAGGAATCCGTTTATGATTATGGATTAATTAAGTACTTGTTCTTAAAGTTTATGTTTATAGTTGAATAAAACGGAAGATGCGATAGTCTTTTCTTCCCTATTGTGGCCCTGTCCCAAATGGCACCCTAAACACTCGCGGTCTTCCTGCGAGTCCACACTTTTGTGACGTAATGCCGCTTTGACTGCTCGCTTCAGTGCGGGCTTGGGAAAGGTGCGCATCGAGGGCGAATAACGACCTCAGGAGCACCCCTCTGAAACTTAAAATGACAAATGGGACACCCTACGGTTTCATAGACTTAACGGACATGTGCATGCAGCAGCCATTGTAAAGGCTGTTCTATACTTCTGTGTCAGACCAACGCCATAGCCTCTATGCCATAGGCTATGCGTCGGATTTTATTTATACTTCTGCGTCGTTGTCCGCGTTGACGTGCAATTACACATGCAGACCGCTAGTAGGCAGTGTCCACAGGCATATTAATGCTGTATCCCACAGTATCAAGGCAAAATCTGAAGAAGCAGCTTTTTGTGTACATTGTCGGAGAAGCAGTGAGTTGTTAAACACTGTAGTGTAGTTATGTTGCAAGCAGAAATGCGTATGAGGAAATGCGACGTTATCGCAAATTATTATTTTTTTTGACCTGAGGGAGGGGTTCTAGCAGATTGTTACATTTTTGGAGAGGTGCACGTCAGGCTACGCTATAGGCTACACGTGCTACACACAGACTATGATGTAGCTACGGCGTAGGTTCGACGCAGAAGTATAAATCAGCCATGAGGCTGAAAGTCATATGAAGTTTGCCGTTTGGAACAGGGCCATGCTTATTTGAGTAAAATGGCTTCACGAACAAGAAAAAATGTTGGGTGGGACTTCATTTTGTCCCTCAGGAATTAATTGTTTGGGTGTGGTTTGCTATTGCATATGAGTGACAGGTTGTCCCGCCCCTTGCGCCAGTAAACACGTCATCAGAAAAGAGATGTCGCTGTAAAAGGGAGGGGAAGTTTTTTCATTAAAGATGAAAAAGGGCACATGAATTAAAAAAATTATGACGTGCACATATAGAATTTTCAGTTTTTACTGCATAATGACTTTAAATGATAACATATCATATTGAGTGATTCATTTTTGGAAAGGATGGACTGTTTGTGTTTGACTGTGATGGCCACCCAGGAATGTACAGGAGTGAAGAGAGGTATTGATGATGGATGGCAGAGTGTAATGTTCCCTGCCTGTGGTTTGCTCACTGCTGCAGCTCCGACCGCACTGTAATCTAGAACATGCTGGTGGTTTCAATTGAGAGTAATAGTGGAGAGAAGGATGTGGGCATGTTGAGGAGAACAGACAGAGGAGTCCATTCTTAAATTTTACTCAGAAACAGGGTGCTGATACCAGAGCTAGTGTCCAAAGTAACCACATTTTGAATATTTCCAATGAAGTAAAGGTGGTTCTGAGCCAGAAAGATTGCCTATTTGGTTAATGTCCTTCTCAGATTCTACCATCATGACCTTTGGGATAACACAACCCTTCTCAGATCATCTGAGAATTGCTAAAACCTTTAGGTACTGAATGTCAGGCTGAAAGGTCAATAGATTTGGTCTGGGACTGCGACGCTGCAGAGAACTGTAATTTATCATGTTAAGATTTTAACTGATCAGGCACTTAATAGATAATAGAACTTTTATTATACATGTTTTTATTTTATAATTTAAATGTAGGCCAATATATATATGTCACAGTCTCAGTGCCATCCACAGCACCAGACCTGGTCTCGTAGGCCAATGGAAAGACTTACCCGACTACTCACCTTGGAAACTTACCTGTCTTCAGTCCGTTTTCACATCCTGCCAGTACTGCACCGCACGCCAGTCAGCACCTGCAACAAACAAAGAACTGTGAATGATCAAGCGAAGTGCAAACCTGCTACTTTGAATTCCATGTTTACCATGCTGCTTCATTGAACTTCCTGTGAATAAAGATAATGTTGAGTCTTTTCCTTCTGTTATTGTGACAATATAATTATATATATTTTTATATATATATAATTTTTATTTTATTGCCATNTGCCATACATACATTTTTATTAGATGTACTGTGGCCCCAAGAAGTATTTGGACAACCAAACAAATCAAGAATATATGACACTGCAAAATATAGCAAAATGTCAAACCAAGTGGCATTTATTCTACAGAAGCACAAACTCTTTTCAAGCAAAACTTTAATATAAACAAAATCATAACGTAAAAATATATTTTAAGTTATAAAACAGATATATTGTTCAAAACCATGTTCTGAATGAATTTTAAATGAAATATAATATAATATTAAATATTTTATTTTATTTGAATTAACATTTGTGTTATTTCCAGCAATACAAATGTTTTTTAATGCATTTAGTTTTAGTTTGAGGTAACTATAATTCAAACCCTGACTGTATTTCAATGCGTCTTGAGCATATGTTTTGCCACAAGCTCTTATGAGAGTTAAGAACTTTATAAAACATTCAGTTCTCCTTCTTTCTCAAGCAGATGGTGCAGTTCTCCAGCAGAATGAAGAGTCTTCAGTTTTGGTTTCATTATATCAGTGTCAAACTCAAGCACGTCATTACTGCTCCTGACACTCAAGCTGGTTCGCAAACACTTCATAAGCCACTCGCTATTTCAAATGATGTTTGTTCTATGACCTACCATTGAATTGTTTTCGCTTTTTGGTTTATCAAAGCATCAGCATGTGAGCTTGCTTAGGTGCCGAGGGACATGATGTGTTTGGACTATCAGAACTCATTATGAATTCTTCACATTAGTACATTTATTACTGAGGGAATTATGAGGTTGACTGTAGTGGTAGTTTATCAATAGATGCTACACATGAAATTAATTACTGTGTGTTTGTGTATTTGCATGTTTGAATATATGTGAGAAGTAAAACCCAAAGGAGTCTCACATCTCGCTTCTCATTTTTTCTCTTTTGTGTCCCTCTCCTGAGTTTTCATTATTCCTCTCAGGATCCATCATCGCAAAAGAATTTCTTAGTCAGTCTGCTGAGCTGACCAGAGAGGATATAAATGGACTGAATACAAACAAATAGAACAGGACAGAAAGGAAGCAGTAACGCATCACAGACTGGCAAATGAGTTATGAGGACAAAATGTCAAGGACATGAACAAGTCAAGTCAAGTCACCTTTATTTATATAGCGCTTTTTACAATGCAGATTGTGTCAAAGCAGCTTTACATTGATAACTGGTACATAATTTTGGCTGCACAGCAGCTCTTAAAGAATAGTGTCAATGCAGGCAGATCAGAAGCACTGTTGATTAAGAATACTGTTGAATATCAAATGTCAAGTCAAATGTCAAGTGTCCCCAACTAAGCAAGCCAAAGGCGACAGCGGCAAGGAACCCAAACTCCATCAGGTGACATCAGGTGGCAAACAAGTGGCAAATAGGTGTTAAAATGGAGAAAAAAAAAACCTTGGGAGAAACCAGGCTTAGTCGGGGGGCCAGTTCTCCTCTGGCGAACAGTGCTTTGTTACGAATCAGGTTGCTATCATAAGTCTGATAGGATCGCACCAATCAAAGTGTTTATTTCAGTTCTATCCAGTTGAGGATTATATTCATCACGCCGGTATGGACGGTTTGTTGAGGAACTGTGCTACTGGCTGTCGTGTCGATGAGGCCTTCACGATGGATGATCTAGTTGACTCGATCTCTGCTGATACTTCAGGGCTGCCAGTTGAGGATCGTATTCATCACGCCAGTATGGACGGTTTGTTGAGGAACTGTGCTACTGGCTGTCGTGTCGATGATGTCTTCACAATGGATGATCTAGTCGACTCGATCTCTGCTGATACTTCAGGGCTGCGTTGTGGTCGTGTCATGGCTCCGGTCCTTGGTCTCAGCTGAATACGGCCCGGATCCGGTTGACTACGGTAAACCTCGGGATAAACAGAAAGACTAATATTAGCGTAGATGCCATTCTTTTTCAGATGTACCGAGTACATCTGGTGTTATAGAAAGTGTTCCTGGTTCGGCTGACCTATTTTATGCAGCCTAATAATCCTTTAACGGATTTGAAAATATAAATTGATAATGTGTTATGTGTATGCCAGGTTAAAGAGATACGTTTTTAGTCTAGATTTAAACTGACAGAGTGTGTCTGCATTCCGAACAATGCTAGGAAGATTGTTCCAGAGTTTAGGTGCCAAATAGGAGAAGGATCTACCGAACAGTCACATAGAACATGAAAGGGAGAGAAGTTACTCTATTCAGAGGAAAAATAAACTTTGTGTTTGTGCATTTGATAAACAGCTGAAGAACCATGTCTTTCAAAGCACTTAAATCCACAACCATTTTTTTTTTGTGCTTTTGTGCATTTCTTGTCAGTTGTAGTGGGCTTACTGATCTAGTTTATAGGAAACTTGGCATTGTCCACTAGGAAGATTTTGTCTCTGACAAATTGCTCATGTTTCTCATTTGTAAGTCACTTTGAATTAAAGTGTCTGTTGAATGAATGTAAATGTATAAATGTAGACAGTAAGGCAGAGTTAGTGGAAATGTGTGTGTGCGTGCGTGTGTGTGTGAGCGCGTGTATATGCACGCATTGTTGTATTTTTAATGAAAATGAAATACATTTTCCCCCTCAAAATCTCATTACTAAATTGCATTGCACAAAAAAAGTTGAAGAAACATTTATTATTTGTCATTATGTTGCATGATTCTAAATGCTGAATATTAAAGATATTATTAGTTTTTATTTCATATTTGTTTTTTATTTCATTAGGACAGCTTTTATCACTCAATAGAATCACTCCTAAAGCTCCTCTGTGCTGTTTTGTTTGCTGAAAAAATTTGTATGACTCAAATTCAAGGTGACAACATTACAAAAAGGCTCCTGCGTACCTTAATGACAAATGTACCTCCTTAACCCCTATGGCTTTATGCATTTATTTCTTTATAACATCTGTTACTGTATGTTGTACTGAGTTTGTATATAATTCTCGCAGAACAGAAGCTGTTCCTGAAGCTGCTTCTGAGGCTACATGTGCCCTTGTGTTTAATATGGCATCGAAATTGACTTTTCATGCTCTTTTGCTGCTTAATATGGCTCTCTGCACTCTGCTTGGCACTGAAGCGGGGGAATTTAACTGTCACTTTGAGCTTGACAGTTAAATGGCACCACAAGTTGAAGAATATACGATTTCGATTTAGTCGTTTTGCAGATATCCTTGCTGAAAGTAACATTTAAAAAGTTGATATTGGTAATGGGATGCCAGATGAATTACGGATGAGTTGTGTGGCATCCAAGGTCACATCCGCCTGGCATATTATCACAAAATAAGCATTGAAAAATGAAGCGTTGAATATTACGGACATCTGATGACAAAACACATTCTGCAATCCAAGGAGAAGGATGTTGCCTCAACCCTTTCATTTTTCAAAATAGGCAGAGAGGCTTTTAAAGTATGTCCAGTCAACCTTCCTGATGAAACTTGTCACCAGGTTTCAACAAAGACTGATTCAAACATAAGCCACTACATGGACAAAAACACAAAGTGGATTTGGATTCATTGGATTTGGATTAATTGCAAGAGCCTCCAAGGTCAGTGATACGTGAAGATGAAGTGATTTGATTGGACTTAGACTGAGACACTTAGACATTTTTCAGAATATTTTCTTCTGTGTTCCACAGATGAAAGAAAGCCATGCAGGTTTGGAATGATGTGAGGGTGAGTAAATGATAACAGAATTTTTTTACTTTTGGATAAACTATGTTCACCAAGGCTAGATTTATTTGATCAAAAGTATAGTAATAAGAGTACTGTTGTGAAAATATTATTACAATTTAAACTATTTGAATATATTTTAAAATGTAATTTATTCCTGTAATGGCAAAGCTGAATTTTCAGCAGTCATTACTTCAGTCTTCAGTGTCACATGATTCTTCAGAAATCATAATAATATGCTGAATTAGTGCTGAAAGGGGTGGTTGGTTTTTAACTTACGTTAGTGTGTAATGTTGCTGTTAGAGCATAAACAACATCTGCAAATTTACAACACTCAAAGTTCACTTCAAATTGAGATATTTTCTTTTAAAGAATTCTCTGTTTAAGGACTACAACAAACGGTGTAGTGACTACAACAAGCTTCTTTCCGGGTTAGTGACATCAATAACCCTAAAATTTACATAAACCCTGCCCTCGAGAATATGCAACAAAGGGGACGAGGCCATGTTGAGCTGCTTTAGAGAAGAGGAAGAGTTGTTGTAGAATGTTGCTACCATGTTACCACAACCTGTAAGTATGTTTTATTCTTTATTAATGGAAGACACATCAACAGTTTCTATCGTTATTTTTATGTTGTAGCACTCCACTAGCCAGTTATCTAATTGCTAATTCAAACTTATCCGTCAAACACGTACAAACTTCTTTTTAATCCCACCAGCGAACTTCGAATGTTGCTGTTTGTTGGCAGTTATGTGATCATTGTAAATTATTCTTTGATTAGAACTTTTATGTAGTGTTTACCCACATGCTCATTTGGCTACAGGCATGCTAAACATGGTTCTGTGTAAACATTGTTCTTTACTGTAGTAAAGCCATGATTAGTCTTTGTAATGTGCTCATAGTTCTGGTGACAGATATTTGGCTATCCTCGTTCTAAAGACAAAACTAACAGTGCTATACAGTCATAGCGATCACTATAGATCCACAGTCTGTAATCAGATAATGGTAAGGGGCGTGAAGTTTCTGGACAACGTGCACTCGGTGGTAAGCGAATCAGAACACACTGGACCAGCTAACCAATCTGAGCCCATTGCGTATTTCTGAGGGAGGGGCTTCATAGAACCAGGAACTCAACAGAGCATTTTTAGTAGAACAGTAACAGTGATGTAGATTAAAGGGAAAATATGTGAAAAATAATGCGTTTTAAAAAAACAAAACAAAGCATGAACACATGTTACAGTGCACCCTACAAACACAATCAAGCCTTTGAAAATAGCTGATCAACCACCCCTTTAAGAAATATTTATTTTTCTCAATGTTGAAATCAGTTGTGCTGCTTATTTTTGTGGAACATTCTATTCTATTCTATTCTATTCTATTAAAAAGGGCACGAAATGCATCCATCAGTCCTTTCTTCACACACCTGAATGCAGTTTCAATGGTTCTTAGCAACTAAAGTTGTAAAGCATGCGGCTTATGGCCCTTCGCACCTTCATGTCAAATAGAGAGTTCCCGATATTACCATTTAGATTACAAACCCTGATGCCAACAGCAGACCAGTTAACACACACCTTCTGTTCGGAACATGCTGTTACCTTATAGATCTGAATTCAGATCGTTCACTCTCATAAACTGCTAATGAAGTAAAGAAACACTGTTCTCCATAAATTAACCCAAGATAGTCAAAACTTCCAGTTCTCACCCCCAAGTGACTTTAAAAGTGCTGAAATAAGCATTGAAAGAAGAGATTTAGTAACCATTCCTCATGGAAGTTGGCTATTTGTAGCAGTTGGAGTCTCTCCAAATCAAAAATAATTTCCAACGTTTCTAAACTTTTTAATCTAGATCTTTTAAATCCTTCCCAGATTTTCTGAAACCCTCTTTGAAAACTCATGTGAATGGGGCTAATCTTCCTGCCTTAAAAATCAGATGATAAGACATCACATGCTGGAGTGTCTGTCAACCGTCCACCTGACCAAACCATCTCCATATACTCTTGTGTGTATGAGCCCAGTATGGCAGGAATGCAGAAGCAATGCCAACCTAATGTAGTGCATGAGGATTGTGCCAACACCCACATTCCCTTGTCTCTCTCCTTGTATTTTCTTTCCCCATGTCATCCTCATATACTAGACTGTGCTATTTCTTTCTCATATTTTTCCCTTTTCTACATCTCTACGTCCTAAAAACAGCTTCCACATCAAATCATTATAACTACACCCTAAAGCAGTGGTCTGTTGAGGGTTACAAGTCTGTTTTGTTCACAGAGCATGGCATGATTTCATTAGTAATCATAGATTCCCTTTCGAAAGGGAACTCAACACTGCGTTTGACACGCTTTTTCGTCTTCAGGGACTGTTTTGTTTGAAAGCAAGCGATATCTACCCGGTATTAAGGTAAGACAAATTATGTCTGACAAACGTTTCAGGAAGGGTGTGCATCTGTGTCCCATAGTGTTGACATTTGATCACACACATAACTTATAACGTTGTCTTTTATGAGAACAAAGGAGTATGTACAGGCAGTTGTTGTGGGATCTGTCTGTTTTTATTGTGAGTGTGCTTTACTTGTAAAATGCTCCACTCTCTTCTGGTCTTTTCCTTGAGAGGAGAAGGACCGGCAATGGTTCAGGTCTTACTCTTGCTGAGGCAGAGTAGAGACTAGATCATGGGGTTCTCAGCTGGAGCTTGTTAAAGAGTTGAAAGGGGTGAAATTCCCCGCGACCTTCGACAGCTAACGGGAGACAGCTGCGGGATCATGATGATGTGTTGTCTTTGACATCATTAGATTCAGCAGCAATTGCTCTTCTTGTTCTAAGCCAAATAAGAGAGCAGGAGATGGCTGATGAGGATGAAGATGGTGAGCCTCCTGAATCCTCAAAGCCACCCTGCCCCCGCATATATACAGCTGTGTGAGATTATGGAACGCGCCTCTGGCAGACTGCAGCTGCCACTATAGCAGGTTAAGAAAGAAACCGCTCGCGGTCTTTTCGTCGAATGGTTCCTTTTTTGCCATAATCCGCCAGGCACCGTAAGCTTTCCGTTCCTTCTTGATCTTCATACTGAGATCGAGAAGGCATGGAAGAACCTGTATTCAGCTAGCATTCATCAACATCAGCAGGTTAATTCTCTGGTGTTGATGGAGTGAGTATGGGTACGCGTCGATGCCTCCTACTGACGAGATGGGGGCAACTATCTTGTGATATAGGCAGGCTCCAACGCTCTATACGTGGCAGCAGGTCAGGCTGGTGTTGCTTTACACACAATGTCTGTTTGTAAGCATATCAGTTGGACCTGCTGAAACTGGCTTGGTAGGTCTCTTTATATTTATAAAAACCTTGGTTTCCTGTATAGGATGCAGTTTAAGGGCCCTGAAGTTCCATTAGGTTGGCTGGAACGATATATTATTAAGGGTAGTACTTTGTTTGTCCCCTTTTTGGATGTGTTGGCTTCATTCTTTGCAGAATTCACTGAAGACAATGAAGCTACCATTCATATGTATTCAGATGTGGGCTTTAACTAAGCTGCACTGTTAGCCACCTAATGGTAAATTAGCTTCTCCTTGGGTAAATGCTAGAGTTTTGAGATTAGCTTTCACTAACTTCACATAGATCTATGTTTAACGTCAGCCTTACAGGCCGCCTGACATTGTATGCTTGGGTTGAGCTCTGCTCCTCTGAGCTTTATTGTAGAAATATAGTATTCTCAGAGTTTGCCTCCTCTCAGTTGAGAGTCGTTGGTAGAGGCTGTTGTTTCTTAGCTCCAGGCAGATCTATGCTTATGTGTTGGCCTTATAGGCCCACAGCTATAGCTGGCCTAGGCTAGAACTAGGGTTTAGGCGGTCTGCTAGCAGCATTTTACGCCCTTTTTACACTACCCCTGTTATGTGAGTGTAGTTTTTCCTAGTTCTGGCCTCCTCTTATCAGAGTTGTCAGGCCAAGGTCCATTGTCCCTTTGGTGTAGGTGCAAAATAGATAGCAGCTAAGGTAGCAGACTATTGCTAAGTCTCCCTGGTGCCGTTGTCTCAGGCGATGTAGGCCCCTTTTCACTGTGTGAATAGAAACTGTATTGCTGTGGCCCCGCTACTCCAGAACTATCTAGTGGTACTTTGACTTTGACCCCTTGAACTATGTTCAAGCTCGAGTGATATGGTTGTAGCTTTTTATGAAAGCTCCTGTTCCCTAGGGTTCAGTACAGATTGTATCTGTTTTTGGTGAGAATTTCTGATGTGAAGTACCCACCCTGTATTTTTCAGGGTTGGATTAATAGTACTCCCTTGTTATTCAAGGTTATTGTACTTTATTACTTTAGTTCTGATTCCTGCCCTACACTATGTGAGCTCAGTAAACTCTAATACTGCCACAGGCTAGCACCCGTGTGTTCTGGAATAGTAGGCCTGACTTTGGCCTCCTTAAGATTATGGTGACGTAGATTGTACCCCCCTTGCTGAAAAGGTAAAAAGTGTTTTTACTGAGTATATTGCCTGTTGGAATGTATAAGCTCAGGTTGAGTTTAATAAAGTTAACCTTACTACATAGTTTGGTTTTCATATATGACTCCCTTAGAGCTTGAACACTGCCACAAGCTGACACTCGTGTTGTTTGAAGTAGAAGGCTCTGTTTGGGCCTCCTTCAGAGCACAATAGCTTGTTGTATTACAAGGCTTGTTAGTAGATGTTTTAGTTAGAGTTTGCTTACTTGGAAACTAGCACTGCCACAGGTTTATGACCATGATCGTTTGAAGTAGTAGGCCTGTTTTTTGGCGTCACTCAGAACATGGTAGCGTAATATTCTTTTTACAAGGCTGCGGTGATATATTTTACATTGTGTAGAATTAGTTCATGTGGTAGGTTCTCTGGGAGCCTCCATGATTTTGTGCCTACAGTGCCTACAGCCTACCTAGGTTGAGCCCAGTACTCCCCTCGTCTAGAGGGTTGTTCTGCATAGTACTTAGCTCCCTAAGTATGGTCAGTGGTTGAAGGCCTCTCTGAGGCCTCCCTGTTAAAGACCGGCCCCTAGGCTGGTTGTACTCCCCTTGTTTGGGTCCCTTTAGAGTGCACATCCTCCTCAGTGCAAAAATCAAGCGCTGAGTAGATCCTAGGATTGAGCAGAGTCTTACTCCCCTCACTGGTAAGGGTAAAAGGCTGAGTCCTGCTCTCCAGGATGCCCGTCTCTACGATCTGGTCTGAGTTGGTTACTGCCTCTTTGCAGTCCCTCTTACTGGATATCTTCTCTGAAGAATGTGAATTGAGACTCTGTGATCAGACAGGTTGTTGGCCAAGACTAGGTTTCTGTTAGACCAGGTCGGCCTCCCTTGTGGCAATCAGGGTCGAGTAACCCTCCAACGGGCCCCCTGGCTACATTCCCTTAAAGGTACCCTCTTTTCTTTGAAAAGAAGCTTGGTTCCAGAAGCCTTTGAGCGGCCTTGGTAGGCTTCTGTGGAAGGCCTCTTTGAGGCTTATAGCTTTGGCTGTTGGCCATAGGGAATGCTGTCACTGACAGCCTATGTATGACCTGTAGGGGGAGTGGTTCTGGCATTTCAGTTGAAACTGCCAGTTCTGACGTTTGTCTAGCCATTTTTTTGGCATGCACTCCCCTCAAGCATGGTGGTGTTGGTATATCATTCCCCAAAGCGTGTCAAATGCAGTGTCTTTCGAAAGGGAACGTCTCAGGTTACGTATGTAACCATGGTTCCCTGAGAACAGGGAACGAGACACTGCGTTACCTGCCATTCATCGAGGCTGCCTGCTGAACAGTCCCTTCAGACGATAAGATACTGACTGCTTCTCTAGGCGCTCCTTATATACTTCCGGGTCGCGCAATGATGACATCATAGGCTGTCGCCGGCCAATATGATTGTCGTGATTTGATAGTTGTTTTCAGACACCAGTTCATGAGGAGGCGTTCCCCAAAGCGTGTCAAACGCAGTGTCTCGTTCCCTGTTCTCAGGGAACCTTGGTTACATACGTAACCTGAGACGTTTTTGTATGAAAAAAGTGCACACATACATTTTTAAAATTTACATTGTTAACATATTGATAGCATTTTAAAATGTAAGTATTTTAGTACATGCAGTATGAGCAACTTTAGAGTTACGAATCCTGTTTCAGAATATTATATTTATATAATTAATAAGTTGATTTTATTGTAGCCAATGAGATTAAAAATACAATACCATTCAAAGCCTCAGGGTCATATATATATATATATATATATTTATATTTACTCTAATCTTCAGTGTCACCTGATCCTTCGGAAATCTGTCACGGTTGGTGATCCGCTGTCTCATTCTGGGGTCTGTGTGTGTTTCGTCACGTTAATTGTTTCATGTGGGCGTCGCCGCTGATTGTCTGATCAGCGGCAGCTGTTTTCCATCTACCAGCCTATTTAATGCCCTGTCTTTCGTCTCATGTTTGTCAGATCGTTGTTTGGAGTTCCCCTGTGTTGTTCCCTGTTCTTCTTGTGTGTTCGTTCCTGGATTGAAGTTCTTCTTGGCATCGTGTTCCTGTTATCTGTTCCTCGTTGGATTCGTCACGGTGGTGTCACGTTCACGGACTCCCTTCACGATCTCCCCTCACTGGATTCCTGGCGGCCCGTCGAAGTCCCTGCGTTCACCACTCTCCTGCTGTCTGCTACATGTCTGCTGACCGATCTCTTGTGTGTGAAACTCAATAAATGAGAAGTTTTTACTTGCACTTGCATCTGCCCTTTTTTCCGTGACAGAACGATCTGACCATCATGGATGCAGCAAGTTCAGCGTCGCTGACGGAGTTCATCAATCACAGCATCGCTCGGATGGATCAGCAGCAGGAGAGTATTTCATCTACCGGACGCGCTGTGCAAGCACTGGTGACGCAGGTGTCCGAGCTCTCCCAGCAACTACAACAGCTTCGCAATCCCACTGCGCCTCCCACGCCTTCTGTTCACCCCACACCACCGGATCGAGGAGACCAGCCGGAGCCACACCTACCAGTCCCACAGTCTTACGCTGGTGAGCCTAATTTCTGCAGAGCTTTTCTTACAAGATGTTCCATGCATTTCTCTCTGCAGCCCCGAACCTTTGAAAAGGAGGAATCTAAGGAGTTCCTTCTCACGCTTCTCACGGGGCAGGCAGCGTTGTGGGGAACGGCAGTGTGGGAGAACCAGGATCCATGCTGCCCCTCGTTCCAGGCACTCGCCGCCGAGATGAAAAGGGTCTTCGACCGTGAGGTAGCGGGCAAGGACGCGGCTCGACTGCTTACGGAGCTCAAGCAAGGGAATCGCACTGTGGCTGAGTACTCTATTGAGTTCCGCACTTTGGCGGCGGAATGCAGATGGAACGAGGAGGCGCAGTGGGACCTGCATGGGTTGGCCAACCGTGTCCAGAAAGAAATCTAAATCTTGGATCTTCCTCAGAGTCTTAACGGACTAATCGACCTCGCGTTGCGAGTGGACGCTCGCCTCAGTCGTGTGGAACGCTTCTCCCTTCCTAACCACGGAGCTAGAGGCGCAGAGAGTCGTTCGACCAGCGCTGCAGACACAGTCGGTCCCACCTACGATTCTGAACCCATGCAGGTAGGGAGAGCTCGGCTTTCCCGGGAGGAGAGAGAGAGGCGGAGATCCCAAGGACTGTGCATTTACTGCGGAGGAGCGGGGCATTTTCTGCATTCATGCCCAGTAAAAGATCGAGCCCGATAGTAATGAAGAGGCTACTATCTGGTGGGATCTCCGCCGAGAAGTCCTCACCATCCACTCTCCTTCCGGTAAGACTGAGATGGGCCACTCACACTCTCACCTGTCAAGCACTGCTGGACTCTGGAGCAGAAGGTAATTTCATGGACATTCACTTTGCACTGAACAATAACCTGCCCATCATTCCACTCACCAGTCAGATTGCAGTCAATGCACTCAATGTTCAGAGTCTTCCCAACATCTCACGCACTACCAATTTCATAACTTTTATTACATCCGGCAACCACACAGAATCCATTCGATTCCTTCTCATGGACTCCCCCTTAGCACCCATCGTACTCGGACACCCCTGGCTCACACAACACAATCCCAAGGTGGACTGGCGGCAGCACTCCATCTCCGAATGGAGCACTCAATGTCACGAGTCCTGTCTTATGTTTGCTTGTTCGACTGTGTCTGTTTCTGTGTTTCAGGAGAAGGCAGTGGATTTATCAAACGTGCCCGCGGAGTACCTGGATCTGAAGGAAGTGTTCAGTAAGTCCCGTGCTGCTTCTCTTCCTCCGCATCATCCCTATGACTGTGCTATAGATTTAGTGCCCGGTAAGTCTCCGCCTAAAGGCAAGTTGTACTCCCTTTCGGTTCCTGAGAGGGAGGCCATGGAGAAATATATTTTTCTGATTCTCTAGCAGCGAAGTTCATCCGCCCTTCCTCTTCTCCAGCGGGGGCGGGGTTCTTTTTTGTAGGAAAGAAGGATGGATCCTTGCAACCTTGCATTGATTACCGGGGGCTGAATAACATCACGGTAAAGAATACTTATCCTCTACCGTTGATGTCTTCAGCCTTCGAGAGGTTGCATGGAGCATCCATTTTCACAAAATTAGATTTACGGAACGCTTATCATTTGGTTCGCATCAGGAAGGGGGATGAATGGAAGACCGCTTTTAACACCCCTAGGGGGCACTTTGAATACTTGGTCATGCCCTTCGGGCTGTCCAACTCCCCGGCGGTCTTCCAGGCACTCGTCAATGACGTGTTGAGAGATATGGTTGACCAGTTCATATATGTCTACCTGGACGACAAATAGATTTTTTTCCTCATCTCTCCAGGAACATGTTCGACACGTCAGATGAGTGCTTCAACGACTGCTAGAGAATGGGCTTTTTGTCAAGGCGGAGAAATGCGATTTTCATGCACAGTCTGTTTCTTTCCTAGGGTACATCGTCTCATCTGAGGGAGTTCGCATGGATCCTGACAAGGTTAAGGCTGTGGTGGATTGGCCAAGTCCAGATTCCCGTAAGGCCCTACAGAGGTTTCTGGGGTTTGCCAATTTTTACCTGCGGTTCATTCGCAATTTCAGCCAACTAGCCGTGCCTCTGACTGCCTTGACCTCCCCCAGAACGACGTTCAGGTGGTCCGATGCAGCTGAGGTTGCATTCACCAAACTGAAAAGTCGCTTCGTTTCGGCTCCCATTCTTATAGCCCCTGATCCTTCACGTCAGTTCGTGGTGGAGGTCGATGCGTCAGAGGTGGGGGTAGGTGCAGTGCTATCCCAGCGATCTCCCAAAGATGATAAGGTGCATCCCTGCACGTTTTATTCCCATCGTTTATCTCCAGCCGAGCGTAATTATGACATTGGTAACAGAAAGTTGCTGGCAGTCAAGTTAGCGTTGGAAGAATGGCGTCACTGGTTGGAAGGTTCGGGGGTACCTTTTATCGTTTGGACTGATCACAAGAACTTAGAATATATCAGATCTGCCAATAGACTAAACTCCAGGCAGGCTCAGTGGGCTCTTTTTTCGGACGATTTGATTTTTCTCTCTCGTACCGCCCGGGTTCTAAAAACATCAAACCCGATTCTTTGTCTCCCGTCTACTCCCGAGTGTATTCTTCCCGAGACATTAGTGGTCTCCACTCTGACATGGGAGGTCGAATCGAAGGTCAAGACGGCTTTAGAAGGGGTAACGCCTCCACCCGGGTGCCCACCGAATCGATTATTTGTGCCGGAGAGGTTAAGGTCCAATGTTATCAAGTGGGGGCATTGTTCCAACGTGGCTTGTCATCCAGGGGTTAATCACACCAGTTTTTTGGTCAAGCAACGATTCTAGTGGCCTGCTATGGCTCGTGACATTCGCAGTTTTGTTTTGGCTTGCTCGATTTGTGCCACTGGTAAGACTTCCAATCGACCCCCAGATGGGTTACTCCAACCGCTGTCTGTCCCTTCGAGACCCTGGTCCCACATTGCGCTAGATTTTGTCACCGCCCTCCCATGGGAACACGGTCGTTTTGACCGTAGTGGACCGGTTCTCGAAGGAGGCTCATTTCATCCCTTTACCCAAATTACCCTCTGCTAAGGAGACAGCAGTAACTGTCGTAGACCACGTCTTTCGGTTACATGGCCTCCCGATGGATGCGGTTTCTGACAGGGGTCCCCAATTTGTGTCCAAATTTTGGCAAGTGTTTTGTAAATTACTGGGGGCGACTGTCAGTCTTTCGTCGGGTTTCCATCCTCAGAGCAATGGCCAAACCGAGAGAGCCAACCAAGATTTGGAAAGAATGTTGCGATGTTTGGTTTCCAAGAATCCTTCCTCCTGGAGCCAACAACTCTCTATGATTAAGTACGCACATAATTCGTTACCAGTGTCTTCCACGGGCCTCTCGCCGTTTGAATGTAGTTTAGGTTACCAGCCACCTATCTTTCCCAGTCTGGAATCCGAAGTCGCGGTCCCCTCCGCTCACGCCTTCGTCCAGAGGTGCCACCGCACTTGGAGTAGAGCCCGCGAGACTCTTCTTCAAGTGGGGGCACGCACCAAGGCTAAGACCGATCGCCACCGGTCGAAGCCTCCCGTATACGTCGTGGGTCAAAAAGTGTGGCTTTCTACCAAGAACATTCCGCTCCGCTCCGTTTCTAATAAGCTAGCTCCTAAATTCATCGGCCCGTTCCCTGTCACCAAGATCATTAGTCCGGTGGCAGTCCGACTTAAACTTCCTCCGGCGTACAGGAGAATTCATCCCGCCTTTCATGTGTCTAAAATTAAACCTGTGTTTCATTCACACATTAATCCGCCGACCCCAGTTCCCCCACTGCCGCGACTCGTAGACGGGGAACCCACATATTCGGTTAATCGTATTCTGGACTCGAGACGGAGGGGACGCGGATTTCAGTACTTGGTGGACTGGGAAGGTTACGGTCCGGAGGAGAGAAGTTGGGTACCTGCTAGGGACATCCTGGATCACTCCCTTATCGATGATTACAATCGACAGGTAGGTGCTTCTGGGAACGGCGAGAGGCGTTCCTAGGAGGGAGGGTACTGTCACGGTTGGTGATCCGCTGTCTCATTCTGGTGTGTGTGTGTGTGTTTCGTCACGTTAATTGTTTCATGTGGGCGTTGCCATCTACCAGCCTATTTAATGCCCTGTCTTTCGTCTCATGTTTGTCAGATCGTTGTTTGGAGTTCCCCTGTGTTGTTCCCTGTTCTTATGTGTTCGTTCCTGGATTGGAGTTCTTCTTGGCATCGTGTTCCTGTTATCTGTTCCTCGTTGGATTCATCATGGTGGTGTCACGCTCACGGACTCCCTTCACGATCTCCCTTTACTGGATTCCTGGCGGCCCATCGAAGTCCCTGCGTTCACCACTCTCCTGCTGTCTGCTTCATGTCTGCTGACCGATCTCTTGTGTGTGAAACTCAATAAATGAGAAGTTTTTACTTGCACTTGCATCTGCCCTTCTTTCCGTGACAAAATCATTCTGCTATGCTGATTTTGCTGCTTTTATTATCTTTGATGAACATAAAGTTCAAAAGAACAGCATTTATTTGAAATGCTAACATTTTGTAAAAATGTAAAATTTTTACATTATATAATTTATACTTTTATTCAGCAAGGACTTTTACATTATTACAAAAAGTTAGCATTTCAAATAAATGCTGTTCTTTTGAACTTCATGTTCATCAAAGATGACAAAAGCAGCAAAATCAGCATAGCATATAAAATATACGAAGAGTTTGGTTCCAAAACGCGATAAGCGCCTTTTTTCTTTTCTTTTTTTTTGAGTTTCCGCCAAAATCAGTATTGTATCTGGTCGGTATTGAAAAGTCATTTATTAATTTTGCGCAAAATGCGATATCCGTCGTGTTATTCTGTCATGTTTTCTCTCCTTTCCAACACACGACAAACGCCAGTCTCCCTGCAGAATGCGATATTTCCGCTTAACCAATCACAGCGGACAGCGCACCATTCCACGCAATGTAAACAGTAATGGCGACGCTTTGAATACAGCCAGCATCCTAGTTTTCCTTATCTACTTTATACTTTGTGATCAACAAAAACAGAAAAATTCATTATT
The DNA here is from genome assembly GCA_003731715.1 of Anabarilius grahami. Lineage (NCBI taxonomy): Eukaryota > Metazoa > Chordata > Actinopteri > Cypriniformes > Xenocyprididae > Anabarilius > Anabarilius grahami. Next base: position 749,167 of record RJVU01042598.1, read on the forward strand.
TTGACGGCATTGATGAACCTGTGGTGGTTTTTGCGGTGGGGAAGAAACGCAAGTCATCGTGCCACTAGCTGACTTAACCGTGCGGTGGCGCCAGATACTCTTTAATCAGTAATGACAAACAGAGACATAATTTATAATAACAAGATGCTTCATTTTGGGAGCGATGACTGAAAGTATTTTTAGTCAAATGCCTGTAAATAAGATTAGTAGGCTATTGACAAAGTTCAGAGGCTGTCATATATGTGAATAAACTTACTTTGTTGTGTATTTTCAATATGAAAAATTACTTTTATATTGATGGATTAATTGCAATTTTTTTTTTTTTAAGTGTCATGGAATTATTGCATTTTGGGGAAAAAATAATCCGTTTTTATAATAGACCTTTGAAAATCAAAAATCTAGATTTGAATTTTTTTTTATTTCAAACTCTTCACATATATATATATATATATATATAGTGGGTACGGAAAGTATTCAGACCCCCTTAAATTTTTCACTCTTTGTTATATTGCAGCCATTTGCTAAAATCATTTAAGTTCATTTTTTTTCCTCATTAATGTACACACAGCACCCCATATTGACATAAAAACACAGAATTGTTGACATTTTTGCAGATTTATTAAAAAAGAAAAACTGAAATATCACATGGTCCTAAGTATTCAGACCCTTTGCTGTGACACTCATATATTTAACGCAGGTGCTGTCCATTTCTTGTGATCATCCTTGAGATGGTTCTACACCTTCATTTGAGTCCAGCTGTGTTTGATTATACTGATTGGACTTGATTAGGAAAGCCACACACCTGTCTATATAAGACCTTACAGCTCACAGTGCATGTCAGAGCAAATGAGAATCATGAGGTCAAAGGAACTGCCTGAAGAGCTCAGAGACAGAATTGTGGCAAGGCACAGATCTGGCCAAGGTTACAAAAAAATTTCTGCTGCACTTAAGGTTCCTAAGAGCACAGTGGCCGCCATAATCCTTAAATGGAAGATGTTTGGGATGACCAGAACCCTTCCTAGAGCTGGCCGTCCGGCCAAACTGAGCTATCGGGGGAGAAGAGCCTTGGTGAGAGAGGTAAAGAAGAACCCAAAGATCACTGTGGCTGAGCTCCAGAGATGCAGTCGGGAGATGGGAGAAAGTTGTAGAAAGTCAACCATCACTGCAGCCCTCCACCAGTCGGGGCTTTATGGCAGAGTGGCCCGACGGAAGCCTCTCCTCAGTGCAAGACACATGAAAGCCTGCATGGAGTTTGCTAAAAAACACCTGAATAAGATTCTCTGGTCTGATGAGACCTGATGGATCTGATGGTGTTTTTCAGCTGCAGGGACAGGACGACTGGTTGCAGTCGAGGGAAAGATCAATGCGGCCAAGTACAGGGATATCCTGGACGAAAACCTTCTCCAGAGTGCTCAAGACCTCAGACTGGGCCGAAGGTTTACCTTCCAACAAGACAATGACCCTAAGCACACAGCTAAAATAACGAAGGAGTGGCTTCACAACAACTCCGTGACTGTTCTTAAAATGGCCCAGCCAGAGCCCTGACTTAAACCCAATTGAGCATCTCTGGAGAGACCTAAAAATGGCTGTCCACCAACGTTTACCATCCAACCTGACAGAACTGGAGAGGATCTGCAAGGAGGAATGGCAAAGGATCCCCAAATCCAGGTGTGAAAAACTTGCATCTTTCCCAAAAAGACTCATGGCTGTATTAGATCAAAAGGGTGCTTCTACTAAATACTGAGCAAAGGGTCTGAATACTTAGGACCATGTGATATTTCAGTTAGTCTTTTTTAATAAATCTGCAAAAATGTCAACAATTCTGTGTTTTTATGTCAATATGGGGTGCTGTGTGTACATTAATGAGGAAAAAAAATGAACTTAAATGATTTTAGCAAATGGCTGCAATATAACAAAGAGTGAAAAATGTAAGGGGGTCTGAATACTTTCCGTACCCACTGTATATTAGTACTCTGTCATCATTTAATCACTAATCATTTAATGTTTAATTTCTTTGCTGAGATCTTTGCAACTAAAAAATGACAACACAACATAAAACCTTTGCAGTTTGTGGTGATATGAATCAAATTCATGCTTGATTTCAAGCAGGTTTTCTTTTGTACAATTAACAATTTCGATTGACAAGCCAGAGGGCCAATCCTCGCCAGAAGATGCCTGGAATCTGAAGCAAAACTAGCAGAGAACCACTGATTTTAATTTAACATTTTAAAATGTCCAACCATGATGCACATTTGAAATAGAGATGGTGCAGTGGCCTTGTATACTGGCTTCAGTTTCTATGGAAAGGGTCATGTGTGAATGTCACTCGAGCTCTAGCAATAACGAACTAAAGCCTAATCAATAAAGCAAGATGCAATCTTTTATGTCAGCAGGATTAAATCGTCATGGCTGAGCAGGAAACAGTGAGCAAGAGGAGACGTTTTGAGTCTGTTACAAAACAGACAATGATGACGATTACAATCTTGACAATAATGCTAATGATGATGGGTATTTTCCTGTCTCCCGCTTCTCCTCCATCATTTTCAAGCTGTTACCACATTAATCTTCATATGAGTCATGTTTCTGTAAGTGTGTCAAGTGTTTGTTTTAAGAGACTTAAAGAACATAATTTCTCAGTCACACGCAGAAGAAAAAGGGATGCCAAAGTGCTTCGTAACTTATTTGAAGTGACTCAGGAGCTCTGAGGTAGAGCTATAAGAGATACTTAAATGACAGAAGCAAGTGCCTGTGTGTGTGTGTTCCAATGGCTAAGCTCTATAGTTAGCACTATGCCAAGCAGATAGAGGCCTGAGAGAGGGAGATAAGCAGTCTGAGTGTGAATGCTCCGGTCAGGATGGGTCAACTGCACTCCACCTCTTGTTGATTTTCACACTGCTCCAGTGACCTCGGAGGAGAGTATGTTTACTGTGGCCCAGTCTCAATCTCTCTCAAACAGACTCACCGGTGCCCTTCAGCCATTCTGTGGTGTGTCTCCAACTGCCAATTTTTTTATTTCCCCCTGGCTTATCTACTATTTTTTTGTTACTCTTTCTCTCATAGTTTTTGAAGTTTCAAATTTCTTGCCTTCATATTTGTGTTCAAAAGGGGATTTTCGCAGCAATGCCACAGAAGAAGAGATTTTGGGTTCCCAAAAGAACCTTTCCGGTTCTTAAAGGAACCAGTTTAATAACCCATTTCCACTATAAAGAGCCTTCTGATTAAAGAAAAGTTCCAATAGATGTTAAAGGTTCTTCCTGGAATTATCAATGCCAATAAATAACCTTTATTTTTAAGAGTGTATAGTAGGTGAAAAACAGTATGTAAAAAGACTAAAATGTCCAAATTCACAGTATTCATAAAACAGTTGGCGAAAAGTGGATGACTTTATTACTCCGGTGAGATTCTTATGTCTGCATGAAGTGATGCAACTGACATTGGTATGGTAAGTCACATGACAGCATGATGACATGATGACACATGACAATGACAGCATGATGGATGTAGTACGTCCAGATTACATTTATACTAGTCTTGTGTAGCCAGACCTTCAGAAAATCTGGAATCGATAGCAGTTTTCATTGGCCAAGGAACGGCCAAGAGGCCATCTTACTGACATGTAAATAATTTATGCCGTGAACTTCACATACTTTTGGAAATGCTGATAAGCATCAGATGATGACTTTGAAACTCCCAAAGTGTTTCCAATTTTGTGTGTCTTATACATCAGATGTTCAGTGGGCGTGGCATCTGAGGCTGTGACTACATTCTTACTACACACACATTCATACTACACAAAATGCATTTTTTTAAATGTTCATAAAGTACTTATTTAAAAGAGGTACCTAGTCAGTATGCAATTTCGAATGCAGCCCATGACAGTAGTTGACATGAAATAGAAAAAGTACCAAGAAAAAAGTTTATGCTAATAGCGCAACACCATGTTTACTTGTGTTCAGACCCATTTCATAATGAAACAACACGTTAAATACAGTGTAACTTAAAGCTTTTGTTGTACACATACTTGTTTAGTTTAATATATTTTAAAAACAGATTTAATTTAGGCTTTTATTCACATATAAACATTGATCAGCAAACATAAACAGAAGCTCAACTGAACCTGTGTGATGCACATGTTCAGTTGCGTAGCTTTCTATGGAGGAATAGAAAGCTCTCAGAATTCATCAAAAAGATCTTCATTTGTGTTTCGAAAATGAGCGAAAGTCTTACGGGTTTGGAGCGACATGGGGGTATGTGATTAATGACAGATTTTTCATTTTTGGGTGAACTATCCCTTTAAAGTATGGAGTTATTTTACTGTCAAATGTCGAGAGCACATCATTGTGACGCGAGAGCACATCAATGTAATGCGCGAGCGCAAATCTCTCCGCTCGCGAGCGGATTTGCTTTGCTCTCGCACAAAACCTGACGCGCGTTCTCAAATATACAGTGCTGTCTTATGAACTGCCTCTCCTCTCGCTCAGATATTGCGTGTGCACGCTCAAACTGTGTCCTGCGCGCTCAAGCTGTGTCCTGTGCGCTCGCGAATCTCTCTGTGCTCTTGCAAAAATTAATTTGCTTCTGGATTAAACGCTGTCAAAAGTTATCAACCAATCAGAAGAGATGACTGATCCATGAAAATGCTACGTGGAATCTTATTAGCTGAGAGAGAACATGCGCCTGGAATTCTTTCGACAAAGATGGATATTTAATTTCTTTACAATTTAATAATATTAATCAAATGTAACCTGCATCACATTACAGGTCAAACCCCAATTTATCTAAACAAACAAAAAAAGTTTCTGATAGTTATTGTGGTCGTACGTTTTGTGTACTTGTTGAAATTTATATAAAAAATAGGTAACATTTTAAAATAAGGTTTTTATTTGTTAACATTAGTTAATGTATTATCTAACATGAACTAACAATGTGCAATACATTACTGTAATTATTAATCTTTGTTGACATTAAAAATACAGCTGCTTGTTGGTTGTTTACTTTACAGTACATTTACTAATGTTAACAAATACAACTTTTGATTTTAATAATGTATTAGTAAATGTTGAAATTAACATTAACAAAGATTAATAAATGCTGTAGAAGTGCAGTTCATTATTAGTTAATGTTAACTAATGCAGTTAAATAATGTTAATGAAACCTTATTGTAAAGTATTACCAAAAAATATCTTCTGATTTAAGACAGAACAAGATCAGGGTCAGATCATCATTTCCTAAATACTTAAAATGTGGAGATCAAATATACCACCTATAGTGAATTTGTTTTGAGGTCTGGTAAAACATGACATACAAAAATACTTAAGCTCTTATGTATGCACGATTAATCAAAAGAACGCGATCTTATTCCTAAATGACAACGAATCGGTTATGTCTATTAAACCTTTGAAATTACGATCATACCGGAATATTTAAACCTGCTTTTGCATTGCCGCTGAAAGCAGTGGTCATGTGAGCTTTATATTTTAACCCTCTGGGGTCTAAGGATTTTTGGGGCCCTGGAGAAGTTTTGACATGCCCTGACATTTGTGCTTTTTTCAGTTGTTCATAAACATATAAATGGCACAAGTGTCATTACACTGTATTCAGCACAAACTAGGCTACCATAATATGTGAGGAACATGTATGTACATGTTTGTGTTTTTGAAGGAATAACGTTTATGCGTGGTTATTGAAAAAACAAAAAACTTAAGTCACTGAAATAAGGCCAAAAAAAGTATATTAAATCTTTGTTCATAAGGCTTCTGGGTATTGGAGGTTGTAGACTAGAGTTTTTGCTTCAGAATTATGTAAAAATTATGCTGCCTACTCCTTCATATAAAACAATATATTGATTTAGTTTTTGTAAGACACTTTTTGCCAAGGAACACAGTATGCATGGAGGCGTGAATGATCGTGAATAATGGCTCATTCTCACCTGAGAAGACAAAAGATTTGAATTGTAATGAGCTGAAATGACTTGCATATTAATGAGCTCTTTCAGTCAGGTAGGCTGTGAAAAAAACCCTCTGTAATCATGTCTCAGCTCAATTTAAAATAATGGTATTCTATTATATTCTTTAAAATATAATGCATTTCTGTGATGCAAAGTGTCTGAACAATTATGTTACCTCCATGGCATTTCATATAGGCTTTTAGCTTAAAAGCATGTACATTTGGAGAAATATTGATGAATCTTATATGTTTATGTCAAATTTCTATACAGAGGAGTAATATTTATTCTATATTTATTTATTCTCATCACTATGAGTGCTGGAAACTGTGTTTTCAGTTCATACTTGCAGCCGGAGGGCGCTCTGTACACCTTTTAGTCCACAAATTATTCTAAAGAAGAAGAGGACATTTCAGGAATGGTGTTTTTAATTCATACTTGCAGCCGGAGGGCCCTCTGTACACCTTTAGTCCACAAATCCATATAAAGAAGAAGAGAACCAGGAACTAACTGTATGTCTTCTAGAGCTCACCATGGCTTTAACTTCCAGATAAACACTTTAAGATAATAAATACACGATTGAGAGACGATGTCTGCATGTATTGACTGAATTTGCGTCTGAATAGCGCTCCCTCCGTGGGCGTGGCCGCATTAGTGGATAATGAGCTGAATCACGGACTTCTGACATGGCTCTCTTCTCATACAGATTACATAAACACAGAAGGTTTGTTTTCGATTTGACTTAAACGATTTAAAAGCTGACATCTCAACGTTTCTTTTGACATAAGTGTAATTTTTTTGTCATTAGAATTCACTAAGTTACAGTTCATTTTCTGAGAACTATCAGATTGGACTTCGTTCAGAGGGAGACGAGAGATCACGCATCATGTTAGTTTTCTTTATTTTACAAAAAGCACAACATTTTGTTTTTACTCTGAGTGTACACAAATGAAAGAAGATATTCCACAGATTAAAATGGTGTATAACTCTTAATTATATGTGCAACATTGATGGAGTATTTTGAGTCTCTTTCACACTGGTAAGAAAAAAACCGCGATGTATCGCCGGCGTGACGGCGATGACGGTCAGACCCCAAAGTGTTTTCAACAAAACAATATTGCTACTTCTGTGTTGCAAACATTAAATAATAACGCAAGTATTGCAATAACAATTTATAGTCCGCATATACACTTGATTTTAGCAATAAATGACCTTTGAAACTAATGTTATTATACTGTTCTGCCAGTAGGTGCTGACCAGTGACTGTTAAAATGTATTTGATGTATCAGAATCAGAATCAATCGTTTTGTTTTATACATTTTTGCAATATTACTTGAAATTGTCTTTACTAACTGATAAAAGACTATTTATTAGGTGCACTGAAAGGAATATTATTAATATACATCATCTGTGCACGAGGTAGGGCCTTAAAAACATCAGCCAATCATTTACGCGATTGGCCCTCTGTCAATCACTGCCATTACGCTTGTCAATCACTGCCATTACGTTCCTTGTGAGAGACGTGCACGGATTGGCCCTCTGGCTTGTCAATCACTGCCATGACGTTCCTTGTGAGAGACGCGTGGCTGCGCGCTCCAGTAACTTTCCACACTCCACAGGCGCCGCATGCAATGTTTTTGGCAGGAGACAGGAGTAACAACTGCAGATTATGAGTTACCTGCGGTGAGTCCGACATAATGAATCCACTAAGTGTGTGCGCGGCTTTAAGTCGCGCACACACTTAACGGTTGTAAGGCTGATTATGAATGTAAATTGATACTTATGACTGATCGCGCTCAAACGCGTCCAGTCAGAGCCAGTTGCGTTCAGTCTGCGATTACAGTCGGTGTTCAAATTCCATGTGAAAGTATATAAATCTGCTTCAGGAGCAGGAAACAATCGCTGTATGTTGAGCATAGTCTTAGAATGTTTTAGCTAGTCGATAAATGTGTGCCCGGCTTAATAACACAGCGAATGCCGGTGGTAAACACTCGTGTTCCGATACTCGTGCACGAGTTTTGGGAGGTGTTCACTCGAAATGAGCTGTGAAGGAGGGGGGTTGTTTTTACGCATGCGCTCATTTAAAAAACTCAGTCGACGTAAAGATCCTCTGTACCACCTTTAATTTAAGAAATTTGTTTAAAAACACTAGACGAAACATGTCTTCATTAATTTCAAACGATATTGTAATGAATTCATTTAAATTAATACATATTTTTTTCTGATTCTCCTTTGTTTTCTATTTAAAGAATTTAATTTTACCGTTTTGATTTCTCGTGTGCATCTCTCTGGATTAATGTAATTTACATATATAAAAAATGTAGTCATTCACTATATCATACTCGTTCTGTTGCCTGACAAAAAAAAAAAAAAAGAGCAGCTTTATTTGATATTCGGCTATATTATGTTATATTGTATTAAAATACAGTATGTGAGCACGGATTAGGAGAGAAAAAAGGCAGAATGCAACCGACGTGATGACGTCACGAATATGCTAATTGACGCATGACGTCATCTAGCGACATTTAGCGACTTTTTGGGCAGGCTCTAGCTACTTTCCTTTGAAAATAGTTGGCAACACTGAGTTAGACAAACAAGCTTATTAATATAAAAAAACATCCAAGCGCCCCATTCCAAGCCATTTCTAAGATATGACCTACATTTTGATTAATATTTTTAAATATTATTAAATTGTAAAGAAATTAAATATCCATTTTTGTAGAAAGAATTCCATGTGCAGTTCACTTTCATCCAATAAGATTCCACGTAGCATTTTCATGGATCAGTGGTCTCTTCTGATTGGTTGATAACTTTTGACAGCATTTAATCCAGAAGCAAATTAATTTCTGCAAGAGCACAGAGAGATTCGCAAGCGCACAGGACACAGTTTGAGCGTGCACACGCAATATGAGCGAGAGGAGAGGCGGTTTATAAGAGAGCACTGTATATTTAAGAGCGCGTGTCCAGTTTTGTGCGAGAGCAAAGGAAATCCGTGCGCGAGCGGAGAGATTTGCGCTCGCACATTACAATAGGCTTGTTTGAGATGAGCAAATTCTGCGCAGAACCGATCACCGGTGATCACCGCGAGATGCATGCCGGTTAGAAATGTGTCCGAGGGTGAGCCGCCTTGCTCTGATGTCATGCTGACGTGTCTCAAAAAAGTCTCGCGAGGGCGAGGCGGCCTCATCGATTCTGCAGTCGAGCACAGTTGCTCCCTGCGTTCCATTCGGAAGCGCTCATCCCTATGCCCTAATCCCTTCAAAGGGTTTACCCTCTGGAGTGAAAACTTCAAAGGGATGAAGGGTGTAGTGGTCAAAAAAACTCTTTTTTGGAAACGCACTTCTGTGTCATCTTAATGAGACAATCAAGGAGGAGTAGATTGTGCGAGCAGCGCCCTTTGTTTAACGTTAGTTTATTCATTTATTTATTTAGGTTTATTTATTTAGTATTTGAAACATTTGAGGGATGTAAAGTATTTTTGTTGAAGTACAATGTCGTTTTTACCATAATAATGTACTAATCTAACTCGTATAAATATTAAAGTAGTATAGAAAAATACTATACATACATTTATAGGTAAAATCGAACTCCAAGCCTCCGGTACTCATTCTGTGACGTCAAACAACTTCCCTGTGCAAAGGATTATGGAGGCCCGAAGTGTCCATCATTTGTAGGCCTACCCTTTGAAATCCTTCATTCTGAAGGGCCCTTTGAAGTGGCCAGTTTTGAGCACTTCGGTTTGGAACGACCCTTCAATATGGCGGCCATGATTATTTTCACTCCGAAGCAGTGTTGCCAGATTGGAAATGTCCAATTATCGTACCAGAAGCTCAAAATTATCGTATTTGGAACAAAATTATCGTACATACCTTTTTATATAGGTAAATGAATTAAATTAATAACTATTGATTTTTACAACGGACAGAATCAATACTGAACTAACTTAAGCTGGACAATCACACTTTTTTAGCTGCTGTACAGCCAATTAATGTTCCCTCTATCTCTGTAAAACTATACTTTGTAAAAAGAGCTGTATAAATAAAGGTGACATGACAACTCAAACGTACAGTATACAGCTATTTATCTATAGACCAACAACTTTTTGACATGAACTGCAAATTACCACAATACATAAATAATTAGGCGTACCTTAGTGGGAAACAACTGACCTAAGCGCCGCAGCAGGAACGTAACTTGTGCTCGTGAGAGGGAGTCATTCTCCACGATGATTGGCCGAGAAGGCGTATAATGAGATGAGATGGAAGACGTGCCTAACAAAGTTCACGTTCTCCATACAGTCATGACATAGAGGATCCACACAGCTAGATCAATGAGCCGATTTATAACGACCATCATTTGAAGTGTCACAAAATACTGAAATTATCGTACATTATGGGCTGAAAATACTAACTGGACCATAGAATCCTTCACATCTTACGCACCCAAAATCGGCGAATTTCACTGCCAAATCAGAAGCGCAATAGAACAATGTAACACAGTTCGTAGGCTAAATACGGGAAGAAGGAGGCGGGAACCGGCGAACATTCAAACAATAATCTTTAATAAAATAAACAAAGAACAAAACGAAAGTAATGCCGGCAGACCCTCGCGGACGTCTGCCGGCCACACAAACATAATAAAACATAAAATAAAGTCCAGGCCTGGTCCTCTCTCGTCCGTTCACTGTCGTCGCTCCTCCTTTTATGCCTCCGGAGCTCCTCCATGAGGGACTCGAGGCCGGTGCGCCTCACAGGTGACGATCATTAACACTCGCGTCACCGGCCTCGCGCCGTTCCCTCACGGCTCTCGCCCGCCCTGCTCGCCACAAACAGTTTTTTAAATTAAGTCACCAGTAAATTGTATGACTCCTGCAGAAAATGTTGTATTGTCTTATATATGTTTTATTTTACCAGTTGTGGAATCCAACTATTCATCCATCTGAGGTAACGTAATTAGCCTACTTTATTGAGTATTTCCATTTTATGCAACGTTACACATTTATTAATAGTAAATGTAAGAAAAAATGACGAGGAGGTTGAAGATCTTGATGGAGAAGTTTATTGCAGCGTATGCAGTGACAAAGTACACGTAGCACCTTGGGTTCATCGGAGTCGGAATGAACCCAGAACATCCAAATCTCAAATCTCTTTTATCCTGTTACAGTTTACCACTCTTCATGTAAATGTAGTTTCTCATGTATTAACAGCTGTGGTCTGTATGTTAATGAAGTTGTGACACCTCATTGTCTGAGATGGTTCTCTGTGTCCCATCCATTCCCATTCTTTAATTGATTACCATTTGCTCAGGATTTGATCAACCAAATGGTACATAAACAATATACAGGTCCTTCTCAAAAAATTAGCATATTGTGATAAAAGTTCATTATTTTCCATAATGTAATGATAAAAATTAAACTTTCATATATTTTAGATTCATTGCACACCAACTGAAATATTTCAGGTCTTTTATTGTTTTAATACTGATGATTTTGGCATACAGCTCATGAAAACCCAAAATTCCTATCTCAAAAAATTAGCATATTTCATCCGACCAATAAAAGAAAAGTGTTTTTAATACAAAAAAAGTCAACCTTCAAATAATTATGTTCAGTTATGCACTCAATACTTGGTCGGGAATCCTTTTGCAGAAATGACTGCTTCAATGCGGCGTGGCATGGAGGCAATCAGCCTGTGGCACTGCTGAGGTGTTATGGAGGCCCAGGATGCTTCGATAGCGGCCTTAAGCTCATCCAGAGTGTTGGGTCTTGCGTCTCTCAACTTTCTCTTCACAATATCCCACAGATTCTCTATGGGGTTCAGGTCAGGAGAGTTGGCAGGCCAATTGAGCACAGTAATACCATGGTCAGTAAACCATTTACCAGTGGTTTTGGCACTGTGAGCAGGTGCCAGGTCGTGCTGAAAAACGAAATCTTCATCTCCATAAAGCTTTTCAGCAGATGGAAGCATGAAGTGCTCCAAAATCTCCTGATAGCTAGCTGCATTGACCCTGCCCTTGATAAAACACAGTGGACCAACACCAGCAGCTGACATGGCACCCCAGACCATCACTGACTGTGGGAACTTGACACTGGACTTCAGGCATTTTGGCATTTCCTTCTCCCCAGTCTTCCTCCAGACTCTGGCACCTTGATTTCCGAATGACTTTGGACCACTGAGCAACAGTCCAGTGCTGCTTCTCTGTAGCCCAGGTCAGGCGCTTCTGCCGCTGTTTCTGGTTCAAAAGTGGCTTGACCTGGGGAATGCGGCACCTGTAGCCCATTTCCTGCACACGCCTGTGCACGGTGGCTCTGGATGTTTCTACTCCAGACTCAGTCCACTGCTTCCGCAGGTCCCCCAAGGTCTGGAATCGGTCCTTCTCCACAATCTTCCTCAGGGTCCGGTCACCTCTTCTCGTTGTGCAGCGTTTTTTGCCACACTTTTTCCTTCCCACAGACTTCCCACTGAGGTGCCTTGATACAGCACTCTGGGAACAGCCTATTCGTTCAGAAATTTCTTTCTGTGTCTTACCCTCTCGCTTGAGGGTGTCAATGATGGCCTTCTGGACAGCAGTCAGGTCGGCAGTCTTACCCATGATTGCGGTTTTGAGTAATGAACCAGGCTGGGAGTTTTTAAAAGCCTCAGGAATCTTTTGCAGGTGTTTAGAGTTAATTAGTTGATTCAGATGATTAGGTTAATAGCTCGTTTAGAGAACCTTTTCATGATATGCTAATTTTTTGAGATAGGAATTTTGGGTTTTCATGAGCTGTATGCCAAAATCATCAGTATTAAAACAATAAAAGACCTGAAATATTTCAGTTGGTGTGCAATGAATCTAAAATATATGAAAGTTTAATTTTTATCATTACATTATGGAAAATAATGAACTTTTATCACAATATGCTAATTTTTTGAGAAGGACCTGTATATTGTTTATGTACCATTTGGTTGATCAAATCCTGAGCAAATGGTAATCAATTAAAGAATGGGAATGGATGGGACACAGAGAACCATCTCAGACAATGAGGTGTCACAACTTCATTAACATACAGACCACAGCTGTTAATACATGAGAAACTACATTTACATGAAGAGTGGTAAACTGTAACAGGATAAAAGAGATTTGAGATTTGGATGTTCTGGGTTCATTCCGACTCCGATGAACCCAAGGTGCTACGTGTACTTTGTCACTGCATACGCTGCAATAAACTTCTCCATCAAGATCTTCAACCTCCTCGTCATTTTTTCTTACATTTACTATTAATAAATGTGTAACGTTGCATAAAATGGAAATACTCAATAAAGTAGGCTAATTACGTTACCTCAGATGGATGAATAGTTGGATTCCACAACTGGTAAAATAAAACATATATAAGACAATACAACATTTTCTGCAGGAGTCATACAATTTACTGGTGACTTAATTTAAAAAACTGTTCTATTGCGCTTCTGATTTGGCAGTGAAATTCGCCGATTTTGGGTGCGTAAGATGTGAAGGATTCTATGGTCCAGTTAGTATTTTCAGCCCATAATGTACGATAATTTCAGTATTTTGTGACACTTCAAATGATGGTCGTTATAAATCGGCTCATTGATCTAGCTGTGTGGATCCTCTATGTCATGACTGTATGGAGAACGTGAACTTTGTTAGGCACGTCTTCCATCTCATCTCATGTTACGCCTTCTCGGCCAATCATCGTGGAGAATGACTCCCTCTCACGAGCACAAGTTACGTTCCTGCTGCGGCGCTTAGGTCAGTTGTTTCCCACTAAGGTACGCCTAATTATTTATGTATTGTGGTAATTTGCAGTTCATGTCAAAAAGTTGTTGGTCTATAGATAAATAGCTGTATACTGTACGTTTGAGTTGTCATGTCAATATGCTAATTTTTTGAGAAGGACCTGTACTAGTTGACTTTCTTCTTCTCTATGATAATTAAGCCATTTTGGGGATGAGCTCATTCTAAAATATACTTTGGAGTGGAATCTGGGTCGAGGCAGACTACAAATTCTTACATAAATTAATAATTAATACATTTAAGATCATCATGTTTGCAGCGAACAATATATTTTAGACCTAGTGGAGTAATAGTAATAATAGTATCTAGGTCTGAATTGAAATATATATTGTACGTTTTAAAGGTGCCCTAGATTCAAAAATTTTATTTACCTCGGCATAGTTGAATAACAAGAGTTCAGTACATGGAAATGACATACAGTGAGTCTCAAACTCCACTGCTTCCTCCTTCTTATATAAATCTAATTTGTTTAAAAGACCTCAGAAGAACAGGCGAATCTCAACATAACACCGACTGTTGTAACAGTCGGGGTGTACGCCCCCAATATTTGCATATGCCAGCCCATGTTCCCAACATTATGAAAGGCATTAGACAAGGGCAGGACGTCTGGAGCTGCACAGCTGAATCATCAGACTAGGTAAGCAAGCAAGAACAACAGCGAAAAGTGGCAGATGGAGCAATAATAACTGACATGATCCATGATAACATGATATTTTTAGTGATATTTGTAAATTGTCTTTCTAAATGTTTCGTTAGCATGTTGCTAATGTACTGTTAAATGTGGTTAAAGTTACCATCGTTTATTACTGTATTCACGGAGACAAGTGCCGTCGCTATTTTCATTTTTAAACACTTGCAGTCTGTATAATGCATAAACACAACTTCATTTTTTATAAATCTCTCCAACAGTGTAGCATTAGCCGCGGAGCATAGCCTCAAACTCATTCAGAAATAAATGCAAACATCCAAAATAAATACTATACTCACAGGAATCGATGTATGCACGATGAACACTTTGTAAAGATCCATTTTTAGGGTTATATTAGCTTTGTGTTTGTGTTTGCTGTCTAGGGGCAGTCGTGGCCTAATGGATAGAGAGTCGGACTTGTAACCCAAAGGTCATGGGTTCGAGTCTCAGGTCCGGCAGGGATTGTCGGTGAGGGGAGTGAATATCCAGCGCTCTCTCCACCCTCAATACCACGACTGAGGTGAGACCCTTGAGCAAGGCACCGTACCCCCAACTGCTCCCCGGGCGCCGCAGCAATGGCTGCCCCCTGCTCCGGGTGTGTGTTCACGGTGTGTGTGTGTTCACTGCTGTGTGTGTGCACTTGGATGGGTTAAATGCAGAGCACAAATTCCGAGTATGGGTCACCATACTTGGCCACATGTCACTTCACTTCACTTTACTTCACTTGAGAGCTCGCGGGGGCGGGGAGCGGGAGATTTAAAGGGGCCGCGCGCGCATATGTAATAATGGCTCAAAATAGGCAGTTAAAAAAATGTATTAAAAGAATCTATGGGGTATTTTGAGCTGAAACTTCACAGACACGTTCAGGGGACACCTTAGACTTATATTACATCTGTTGAAAAGGGAATCTAGGGCACCTTTAATGGATCACGCTACAAACATAATTCGCACTTTTGGACACTTTTGCTTTAACGGACATTAGACAACACTTCAAAATCAAGCTGTTATATTCATTTACTGTCCAACATTCCCAATTTTTCTGATGCATGTCCTTAATTTAATTTCATATGTTGGTAATAATTCAGTGTTTATAAGCCTTTTAAAGAATTATAACCCAAACTGACTGGGTTTCTAGAGAGCAAAGGTTTTGTGAAAAAAGTGGAAGACTTAAACACAAGTGTGTAAAATAAACTGTTAAAAAGATTTGATGATCACTAGTGATAGCATTTTATTCTGTGTTGTCATCATTCTGGTTGGATTTCAGCATTAATGTAAGTTTTTTTTTTTTTTTTTTTTTAACAAAGCAGCTGATATTGCCATAGAAACTAGTGGACTGATGACTCGCTTTCACCCCAAAATGGCGGAAACGCAGGGCTGCGGCTGGGCGCCGGTGTTTCAATGGAACGTTCTATTGAGTGTCGCTTCTTGTTAATGTATATTCTTTGCTCTCACCTACATTTCAGGCGAGGCTAGGCGCATCTCAAACAAGCAAGTTCCATTGATGTGCTCTCGCGTCACAATAATGCGCTCTCGACATTTGACAGTAAAATAACACCATATTAAAGTAGCCTATATTTTAGGCCTAAAATTATGTCCACTAAAATAATTAACAAATGCATATGTAGAAATGTATTTATTATAAAAATAAAAAATATGATTAAAATTGCAAAAGCTGCCTATTAAAAACTGCTTATTAACACTATCATCACATTTCAGTAATTATGTAATGTAGGCTTACACTGCGTTCCAAATTATTATGCAATTGACATATCAGTAAGATTTCAGTACAATAAACATTCAGATTTTAGTTTTTTTAAGAAAATGTTTGTTTGTTTATTTATTTTAGATAACTGGTATCAATCTCAGACAAAATAATTTGCCAGATCTATGGAAACCCTACTTAGAGGTTGTTCCACATTATTAAGCAAGTCACATATCTCATGCAGTACGGGGAGGAAGAAAGATCTTTCTGAAGATGAAAAGCATGAAATGGTGCAATGTTGTGCAAAAGTGAGTGATTTAGAGCACAGCAGAACTCGGTCAGATAAAGGCTTATTAATGAAAGTTCCTATCAAAAAAATTTATTGTATTAAAAGGGCAGCTATAAAAAAAGCCAGTGTTGAGCAGCAAACAGGTATTTGAAGCTGCTGGTGTCTCTTGAGAACCTCACCATGCAGGCTGGCAGTTGTGCGTAAAGATGCATTTTAGACACCACTAATCAAACCTAACAAAGAGAAACATTTACAGTGGGTGTAGAAATATATTTTCAAACAATTTTTATTGCTGTGGTGTTTTTTTGCAGCATGGGATAGTGCATAGTGCATTGTACAATAGTGCATTGTACTATGCACTATCTTCCTTTTTATACCATAGCTGAAAATGGACAGTTATGAACTCCACATATCTTGCAAAAGTCATTTTAATACCTTCCATCTCACTTCCCAGTATTCCAGCCCAAATCATCACCCACCAGCTCCTTGCTGACGTCGCAGTCTTGTTGGAACGTGGTGGCCATTCACCAACCATCCAGAAATCCATCCATTTAGACCATCCATTGTAGTACGGCATTAGTCAGTGAATAAAACTATTTAAAAATGAGTCTTCATGTATTTCTAAACCCACTGTAAATGTTTCTCTTTGTGAGGTTTGGTTTGGAGTGGCTGAAATGCATCTTTACGCACAACTGCCAGCCTGCATGGAGAGCTTCTTGAGACTCCAGAGACACCAGCAGCTTCAAATACCTGTTTGCTGCTCAACACTGGCTTTTTTTATAGCTGCCCTTTTAATACAATTAATGTTTTTGACAGGAACTTTCCTCAATAAGCCTTTATCTGACCGAGTTCTGCTGTGCTCTAAATCTCTCACAAATCTTACGATAATTCAATAATCTCCATTCAGTTTCACACAATATTAGTTGTTTTCATGCCTTTTGCACAAGATTGCGCCATTTCATGCTTTTCATCTTCAAAAAGATCTTTCTTCCTCCCCATATTGCATGAGAACTGTGACTTGCTTAATAATGTGGAACAACCTCTAAGTAGGGTTTCCATAGATCTGGCAAATTATTTCGTCTGAGATTGATACCAGTTATCTAAAAAGACATGGATAAATAAACGAACAAACATTTTCTTAGAAAAACTAAAATCTGAATGTTAATTGTACAGAAATCTTACTGATTTGTCTCTTGCATAATAATTTGGAACGCAGTATATATCACATATATTAGCCTACATACAGTATTATTCTTTCTTTTTTCTTTACAGGCCATCTTGGAAATGAAATTCATCAGGTCTTTTGAACGTATTCTGCTTTCTCCTTTGCGTGTTTTGGTCAGTAGTATTTTACAATCAAAGTCAAGTCAAGTCAAGTCAAGTCACCTTTATTTATATATCTCTTTTTACAATGCAGATTGTGTCAAAGCAGCTTTACATTGAAAACTGGTACATAATTTTGGCTGCACAGCAGCTCTTAATGAATAGTGTCAATGCAGGCAGATCAGAAGCACTGTTGATTAAATGTCAAGAAAGCGACTACACACAGTAATAAATTTGCAATCGAGCAGAGACTCTCCTCGGTTGTTCCTCATTTTCTTGCAGAATGCTCAGAATTCCTGATACACCTGGAATAGTGGTCATCCTGAACTTTTGAGGAACCATTTAGGATTGGAGGTGAGTAGTCCGCTTAGGAGATTTGTGAATGATAACAAAAATAACAGATGCTATACAGGTAGACTTTTATCTTTGTGAGTGGCTAATACCACCTCAGCCAAGTGAATCTGCAGCTTAAATCACTTAAACTGTAAAAACATGCACAGATGGGAACATTGTGAAACTCAAAAGAAGGCAAAAGATTCTCAATAGTGTTGTGACTGAAATAATAATATTATATTAAGTCTATCTTGGGTAGCTTTTAAAGAAAGCTTAAATATACTAATTAAACAAATTGTCAGGCTACAAAATAGTGAATGATGATGGCTCTGATTCCACCCATATACCAACAATTAAAAGATAGTAGCCTGCCTTGTTTTGCCAGCAAAACTATTCACCAATATAAAATAACACAGCTGAACTTGAACTAAAACACTAATAAAAATAATGTAGCATACATATTAGGTGAGATGTAACATTTAACCTATTATATAATATATAATAGGAATATAAATGCACCACCACCGACCTTGAGGTGACAGTAGATGTAGCTTCCAACAAAAAGTATAACTAATTGCATTAAAGCTATACTAAAGTGTATTATATTAAAGCTCAAGTGAACGGTATCTTTTTAAATATAGTTTTCTGGCATGAAAATGGAATTAGGGTAACAACATTAACAGACAACATTAAATACAGCATTATAACAACGTTAACAACATTAAACAGATTCATTTGTACTAAATGCAAATAGCCTAATAAACTACTCTCTATCTAAATAACTAATTTTTATATTTATTTGAAAAATAAAAGAACAGTAGGTTTATGAATTGATTCACTAAAACGAATAGGAAATTCCAGTGAGACAGGGCCATTTGGAATGTACAAGTTCAGAACAAGAACCGTTCAAGATTAAACGACTCACTGTGACATTAATTTTCTCTCACAAAGTTTGCTGCTTCAATGTTGGCATACTGGAAAAAAAAAACTTATTTCATAACATTTAAAGGCTTTTATTAGCAATAACATTCAATGTATGCAACACATTTACAGTGTTTCCCCTTCTTCTTCATAACCTCTGAAATTCTCTTTTGTGAGAACAACACGATAAACAAAACAACCACTAAAATAATGACAAGATAAAGAACAACTGAAAATGAGGGCTATAAATACATAGAGAAACATTCGGGACTTAGGAGCTGTTAACATGGCACCATCTTCAATTAAAAATGGAAAACTTTTTATGCATTTTGGCCATTCATTTACACGACAACTGGGTTTTGGTGGCTTGAAAAAATGGGTTTCAAAGTGCAAGTTTTGAAAAACGATACCATTGACATCTCAATTTAAACTGAAAAAAAATCGGCAATCTGTGAAAACAGTGACGGCATGCACATGCGTATTACGTGTTTAGTCTATCTACCTTATTTTTCAAAGTGGAAGTAAGGTGTTTCTGTGAATGTGCGAGACTTCTGATTTATTAGCCGCTATAGGGAAATAACGAGAAGAATATAAAAGTGCAGTAAACTGTAAAAATAAGGTTGATAGGCATGCACGTTTGGCATGAGTGCTCTGTAAAAGAATGTGTATGCGCAGGTGCTTAGTTTTCTTTACAAAGTGACATCACCAACTACTTGTCTGGCATGCGTAATACAGCGTTTTTAGTCATTTTCGCGGATCCGTGTGAATGGGTATAGTTTTGATAATGTTGTCATCTGTACAAAGAAAAAACGTTTCCGTTTTTAGTACATTATTGTTGTTTACCCTAAAGTAGGTAATTATCTAGACACAGGTGTGACACATGAGGGCAAATCAAAAACCATGGTAACAGATGAACAAAGACAAAGGAAACTGAACAGTGCAAAACTAACAAGATATCAATTCAAAACAAACTTAAATCCAGAAGAGACGTTACAGATTATACAGCAGCTTTTTAAACTGAACAAAACAAAAAGCAAAAGCATTCACCTGATGCACATTCTTTATTTAACATTTTGACAACTTCCCAGGACTTGACGCACCATGATTTCCCAATACTTATTCAACTCACCTACAAAACTGGCACAAAATGTGTTACAACAGTCCACGCTCTCCTCTGCATTCTTATCAACGATATTATACCAAATTACAAATTCTACTAAAGTAGTGCTCATTTCCCCAAACACCTCGTCTGTCTCATATATAGCTTCTCTTTAAAGAGCCTTAAGCTCTCCCACGCTGTCTTTACACAATCCTCTCATGTTCTCAGTGAGTCTCTGTAGGCTAAAAAGCCACTGGCCTGTTACTGATGTCTGTCTGGTGCATTAGTTGAACAGAGACAGGACACAGAGACCGCAAATCAGATAAGAGTCTGCCATACAACAGGGAATGATATAATGAATCTCGCGGAACCATAATGCTGTGTGTGTGCGTGAAAGTCTGTGTCTTTTCTGCCCTGTTGAAGCAGACTGCAGTCATGGCTGAGAGGGAATCACACTTTGATGTTCACCCTGATGAGTCGATCCTAACAGGAAACTAGATTTATCACTTGATTAAACTTAGCAGAAGGGTGTTGTAAGGCTGATGCAAGGTAGACAGAGATATGTGTGTGAGAGAGATTGCTTCAAGGTCTGATTTTTCACATTAAGTACATTAAAAAGTGTGTCCCTGCAATTTCCTGTTTATGTATTCATGCCATGATGAAAGAAAATTCATTTTACCACAGTAATTACAGTCTGATCTTCAAAAAGACAGAGCCGATCATTGTCACTCTCATTTTACCCATGCACTGTCCCCTCCGATTAGTTGCATACTACTTCTCTTCGAGCAATTACCCTCTATTCATAATTTTCCAGTAATTACTTCAGAATTAAAGTTTCGAATTTAATTAAGTTTCATTTTGAACATCCCTGAACATGGTGGAAGATATGCCTCTTGAATGTTTTTGTTTATTTGATTAAATCTCAGGGGAGAAATAAATGGTTGGGTGGTTTTGATTTATTTGGGCTTAAATTTCTGCAGTGCCCTTTGATTGCTCAGTGTAATTAGCTGAAAGTAACGTGTAATTATATTTATGTCCTCAGCTCAAAACTTTTACCCAGGCAGCCTTCCACCGGTGGATGAGCGAAAAATGCTTGTTAATTGGAGAACATTGGCTTAATGAAGCAAGCTGGCATGTGTGCTTGTGAGTTTCCTGTCTGATAGAAAATTAACTAGGCCGAAGTAAGTCACTGGCCCTTCTTTCAGACCATAAAGGGGGCAAATTTTATGTTTGCATAGTTTATTTTTTTTTACCTTGAAGTCCATTTGTAATGTTAGTCAAGGTTTCTTACACACACACACACACACAGAAATTACATAATGCTGGATGTCAGCGATGTTTGCAGAAAAGATGAGAAAGGGCAGGATCTAAGTGCATCAGTTATTTTATTAAACACAAACGAAAAAATAAGGAAATCCCACACACTATCACTAATCTTAATTGGATATTGATGATTCTTCACTGTGATTTGTCATGTTTTAAATACAATGGAGTTTGAATACAATGTTGATGCCTGATGAAGATCATACGATCGAAACGTTGCTAATAAAGAAATTTTTTACTGTTTTTGCAAGTTGATAGTGTGCGGGATTTCCTTATTTTTTCGTATTTTGACTAACCAGTCTTTTTTCCTACGCACCTATCTATGACCTACAGGTGTGAGACGCTAATTGATCATTAAACACAAACTTAAAATAACAAAATACTCAGAAAACTCTACACAAACACCCCAACCAACAATATACGACAGGAACAGACAATGAACTGAACAAAACACAGGGCTTAAACAGAGCAAACTAACCAGTAAAAAAAACAAGCCAGAGGTGTATATCTTAATTCAATGAAAAACCATAGGAACAAACTGAAACACAGGAAACTGAACTGAAACGTGTCAAACCCACCCAAAACAGAAGCAAACACAGATTCCCCATAACATATCCTCCCCATCGGTTCCCTCAGCGGGTAATTCAGCTCAGGGTCTGTGGAGGGGTCATCATCTCTCTTGGCACTTTTTTGCCCGGCACCAAATTCAGGGAGCAGACATCCTGTTGAGGCAGGGGGTGAGGCCCGGGGAATGGAGGCTCCATCCCGAGGTGGTGGAGCAGATGTGGAGGGTGTTCGGCCAGGAGAAGTGGATCTGTTTGCATCTCAAGTGATGTCTCACTGTCTACTCTGGTATTCCCTCACGTATCCAGCTCCTCTGGGACTGGATGCTATGGTGCAGATGGGGCTAAGGCTACGTCTGTATGCATTTCCCTTGATCGTTCTGCTCCCGGCAGTTCTGGAGAGAGTTTCATCTTCTCTTAATAGTCCCACTGTAGCTGGGCAGAGTATGGTTCTCGGATCTCGTGTCTCTCCTCGACGGATCTCCTTGGGAGATTCCAGTCAGGAGGGACCTTCTGTCCCAGGGAGGGGGCTCAATACTTCACCCCCATCCAGAGTTGTGGACTTAGCCTCTAAGGGGGCCCAGCTCATAGATTCAGGTCTCTTAACTGAGGATGTTGAGACTTCTTCACTCCAGAGCTCCCTCCAGGACGAAACTGTATGCCCTGAAGTGGAGAGTGTTCAATTCTTTGTGCAGTGGTCATCAGCTGGACCCAGTTAACTGCCCTGTCGGTACAGTGCTGGAGTTCCTGCAAGAGCGATTTGCTGCAGGGTTCTGCTCTCCTCTCTAAAGGTTTACGTGGCAGTAAAGCTGCTGAGCTGCTTACCATGCACCTTTGGGTGTTGTCTTTGGGGAGAAACCCATTGGTACTTTGTTTCCTCCGTAGTGCGTTGGATCAGGAGGAATATGACGGCTTCAAAAACCTTATAATAAGGGTTATGCCTACAAGAGATATTTGATGTGGTGGGCTGGTCCTCTCCGCACATATTTGGCAGGTTTTACAACCTAGATTGGTTCTAGGTGCTTCTGTCTTAGTTGTGCTAATCGAATTTCACACAAGACAGGCACTGGTCAATACGTGGGTCTTAATGTTCCCACAGCATCAATTTGACTGTAACCTTGGTTTCCTGAAAAGGGAACGAGACGTTTCGTCACCCTGCCACACTTCCGGCGTGCCTGTGATCGACTTGCTTCAGCCTATCAGAAGCTGGCATTGTTTGGTCTGGGAGCACTTATAGCTTTGTGGTTATGACATCACCTGCCTACGATGTGCTGTCACGTCACTGGACTAATTTCACACATGCTTCAAGAATCACATGGAGGCGTTCCCATTTCTTGTGTTCACACAGAGGCATTTCTTGCTGTTTTTAAATTTGAAAATATTTTGACATTTGAAGGTTTATATATATATTTATAGATTTTTTTTTTCCGTTTGGAAGTGATATATGTGTATGTATGTGTGTGTATTAATCTATATGGATTTAAAGGTATAAAAAGCAGATTTACAGTATAAGTTTCATAAAAGCCTATATAGTGTGGTGCAAAAGGTAATGTTGATAATGCCTTCATAATAAACCTAACACAAGCTGTGTGAATGCTTTTAATAAGGGTGCTAAAATAAATGCCTGTAGCCTACTATATTGTATATTACTGTGAAACAGGCCTTAAGGTGATGATACATGGGGCAACTTTTTGAGCAATGTTGCTGGGCAATGTTGCCAAGCGACCCAGGTGAAAAAAACAAAGTACACTTCCATAATATACTTAAAGTGCTCTATTTTCACGCACTAATTTTGTACTTAATATAAAAATTCTTCTTTAGTACTACTTAAGATAATCTTAAGAACATCTAAGTGTGAAAATAGAGCACTTTAAGTACTTTATGGAAGTGTACTTTTTTTTTCACCTGGGGATGTTGCTTGGGCACTTTCCCATTGAGAATGGGCAACAAATTATCCAGTATCCAGATAGAAATTTGTTACCCATTCTCAATGGGAAAGTGTTCAACAACATCGCTCGACAACATTGCCCAGCAACATTGCTCAAAAAGTTGCCCCATGTATCATCACATTTAGAGTATGTCTGCACACATACACAAAACACAAAAGAGCAGGGAAAATGCTTCTTCCATGATATGTACTCTTTACAGTTCTAGTTCAGGAAGAGTTTCACCAAGGACAAACCTTTAGGTGACTCTCACACAGCTGTCACACAATACTGAATATATGCCATAGTGTGGTGTAATTAAGACTTTATTCTAGCATGGACGCTCTATGAGATGAACAGGGGCTTTTCATCTGTTCAGAGTGAGAGAGAGCTGCTATATAAGGCCCTGTCGCATGTTTTTCTTGAGGAGAAGAGAGATTGGAGGAGACTTTATATGCTGGAGGCCTGAGATATGAGAAGGCTTTGCTGTTGAGTGTTAGAATAATCCTGCAAGTGCTAAGGGAATGGAATCTGACCAGACTGAGCAGGAAAACTGAAGAGATTCTGTCCTTTTTGTCTCTCTATCTCAATAAAACCCTCCCATCAGATTTCTTTCTTCTGTTTTTTATTTCCCCTCAGTTTCTCTTTTCATGGCTCAATTAATTTAAGTGCATAAAAGGATGCAAATGATTGTACATGCCTTTGAGATGTCCTCTTTTACCTGCTAAATGTGGTGAGCTGGTTTGTTGTTTGTCTAAGATTGTCTACCAGCCCAGTCAGTCAGGTGTAGTCACATAAGGTAAACATTGATCAACTAGTTTTCTACTTTTCCACTAGTAAAAATATGTGTGCGTGCAAGCTCTACTTTCAAGAAACCAGCCACCATGTTCCAAAAACCAGCTGTCACTCTAAGCTGGGTTTAGATGGATTTTCAGCAGGGTGAATTTAGATTCAAGCCATTAGATTCCATGAGAAGTGTCTGAATACACCGCAAGCCTATTAAGCCAACATCAATGTTGGCGGGCCGATCTGCCAATGATTAGCTTTATCCCTGCAGCCTACGGTGTGGATACGGAGGATACGGTGTGTACTGAAATGGCCTCAGGAACATCTTATGAGATCACTGAACCTGCAGATTTTTTTTCACATATTACAAGCATTACACAATGTAACTCATTATGTATTATATTTGATAATATGTGATGATATATGGCATGTACATTTATTTCAACTTGCGTTTTGCCAGGAGAGGATGGGCTCCCTGTGCTGAGTTCTGGTTTATCTCAAGGTTTTCTCCTTCTTCACTTAAGGATAACTCAGCCCAAAATGAAAATTATGTCATTAATTACTCACCCTCGTGTATTTCCAAACCCCTTAAGACTTTTGTTCATCTTCAGAACACAAATGAAGATCTTTTTGATGAAATCAGAGCTTTCTGTCCCTCCATTGACAGCTACACAACTGACACTTTGATGTTTAAAAAAGTTCATAAAGAGATCGTAAAACTAATCCATATGAATTGAGCAGTTTAGTCCACCTTTTCTGAAGAGACTCTGTCACTTTATATGATGAACAGATTGAATTTAGGCTTTTTAATGAGGTTGAGTAATTAATGACAGAATTTTCATTTTTTAGTGAACTAACCCTTTAAGGATGATTATAAATTTGTCCAAGCATGCTGTTGGGCAAAATTCTGCTGTGCAAGACAAAAGGATTCTCGACCTACAGGATAGAATCCTGAGACATTAGAAATATGGTTGCTAGATAGATAGATAGATAGATAGATAGATAGATAGATAGATAGATAGATAGATAGATAGATAGATAGATAGATAGATAGATAGATAGATAGATAGATAGATAGATAGATAGTCTGGTTGCCATATAGATGGATGGATGGATGGATGGATGGATGGATGGATGGATGGATGGTCACCATGATTTTGCCAAGTAAGACTGGATCTACATTTTTTGTTGATCCTGGAACAACATTCCTATCCGAAAATGTAGTCCTAACCTTTTCCCAACCCCTAAACCTAACCCTACCCATAACTTATCCCTAAAATCAGAGGGAAATGATAGTTGAATAATACTGTTGTGGAAGCACCTAACTCAGGTTGTAAGCTTAAACTTGACATAAATGGTAAACTTGTCCCTCAAATCTGATTGGTTGAATGGAATGTTGTTCCAGGATCAACAAAGATGTTGATCCAGGAACATGTTGTACTTGGTGAAATCACGTTCACCATAGAGGGATAGATAGATAGATGGATAGATAGATAGATAGATAGATAGATAGATAGATAGATAGATAGATAGATAGATAGATAGATAGATAGATAGATAGATGACTGTAATGTCATACAGAAGGGCATATTCATATGTCAGACTGCACTGTGAATGGAGTGAATTGGTGAGAGGAGAGAGGCAGGTTGACAGCTTTAATTGTGATTCTAAATTTGATATGATTAACCAGGCTCGTTAAAATTAACCTGATTGGCAGATGGAGAGGGGGTGGACGGGGCATGGAGAGGGGAAAGGAGATGGATGTACCATGCCTTCAAAGTGCATTACCCATTTTTGCGTTTACACACATATGAAGGAAGTTTTACAGAAAATTATTAAGCTTTGGTTTGTTTGTTTTTTAATCTTTATGAAAGAAGTGTAATTGTCACCCAAAACCTAAATTATTATTATTTAATTTTCTTCTACGTTCCTGTACTGGATTTCCTATGAATATATATTCAGTATTTTTAGTTTTGTCCTCTGTTTAGGAAAAAGTGAGCATCCCCTCATTAAACCACACGTACATGCCGTATTCCAGCTCATTATAATATGAAAACAACAACACTGTGAATGCATCTCCAAAACAATGACAATTAAAGCGGCACCAGCTATCCCCTGCACTTCACGCAACAAAGACAACAGTTCAGAACGAGCCACTGTGTTGGTTGGACAGGAGTGGCGACGTGAAAGCTGCGAGGAAGTTGTGAGGTTAATGAGCACAGATTTGTTTGCTTTCACCTTGCTGTGGGGCATAAATAATAGATGCCAATTTTTTTCCCTGTCATTTTTACATTTGCCGTTTCCTCTTTTATTTGTTTGTCTCTTTGTCATTGCATGTGTGAGACTGCTTGTGCCACCACTGAAAATGAGAGTCCTCAACCAATGCTGTGTAAATCCTCTCACGCTAATGAGCAGTCAGCCTCTGCTCTCACTCCGGTTGTCCGTTTACCCTTCCTCCTCCTCATTCTTTTCTTCAGTTTCTCTTCAGCAGTACTCTGGAGAACAAGAAAAATCACTGACCCTCCCCTGACAATTGTTAAGTTTCAGTATAAACAAATGTTTTTGTACAAAACATTCAATTAGCATTTGCATGAACGATCACACAGGAGTTAGTAGGCCTCACAAAATATACAATGCTTGTGATCACTAGTGAAAAAGCTTCTGTTTTGCTTTTTTTTAAATTACATTTTTTATCATTCTAAATTGTATTATTAGTGTAACATTTTGAGTAATCAACATTAATTTTACTACTTACCTAGAAATACAATAGAATCTTAAATATTTTTTTCTTTCTTTTTTTTTAACTTTGTATATTTGTAGGTTTAAATAAATAAATGTAGAAATATTTCATGAGCACCAAGTCATGATTTTTGAAGGATCATGTGACATTGAAGGCTGGAGTAATGGCTTCTAGGATTCAGCTTTGCCAATCATTCAGTTTTTGAATATATTAATAATATTTCATATTTCAATATGTTCACAATATTACTTTTTTATATTGTTTTTATTTTATTTTATTATTAAATAAATGCAGGCTTGGTGCGCTTAAAGGGTTAGTATGTGAATAAAAGCCTAAATTTAATCTGTTAATCATATAAAGTGGTTGTCTCTTAAAAAATATTTGGACTAAACCACTCAATTCATATGGATTCGTTCTATGATTTCTTTATGAACTTTTTGAAGCGTCAAAGTGGTAGTTACGTAACTGTCAATGGAGGGACAGAAAGCTTTTGTGTTTCGAAGGTAAACAAAAGTCTTACGGGTTTGGAAGAACATGAGGGTGAGTAATTAATGACAGACTTTTCATTTTTAGGTGAACTATCCCTTTAAGAGACATTTTATATATATATAGGCTATATAAAGCAATGTGGACAAAATAGGGTGGTGAAGAGAGAAGTTGAAAGAGGCAGACTAAAAGAACAGAAAATATAAAGACAGAGTGAAAATGACCTTTGAAGATAGAAAGTGAGTGGATGGAGAGGAGAGGAGAAAAAGCCAGAAATGACCTCAGCTATAAAAGTATTAGTTAAGGTGAGGGTGTGAAAAAGGTTGGCCAATGAGCTTTTATTTATAGCAACAGGAATATAACTCTATCTTCTGCCTTAGTGCAATGTGTGTGTGTTGTCTTTGTATCTTATCTTAGTTGTGTTTTCACAGACCACCTTCATTTTTCACTGGTCACTTTATGTGTGTGTGTGTGTGTGTGTGTGTGTTTTCACTCATATCTCTGCTCAAGGATATTGATGACACCCTCATTTCTCAATATCTGCACACAACAACCCCCCCCCCAGCAGATGTGTAAAATAAAACCTGTCCTTTTGCCTCAGCCAATATACATCACATTCAGAAAACAAACACCAGACAGAGAGCAATTTCATCTCTATTAGGCAATTATATTTAGTACATCCTGATAATAGCCTATACAAACTCAGCAGCTTCCCGCTGCAAACAGATATAAGAGGTGTCTTGATTTACTGCTAAACATTGTTTATCATGGTCAACCACAGTCGAAATGAGATAAAGTGCAATTAGGGATATTCAGACCGTTTATCAGATCAGATTTTAAACGTGTAGACAAATTTGGGAAAATGATGTTTATTCGGTTTGGTAAAATCTGTTTTGGCAAATGTGATGCTTAATGACTGTAAATCAAGAAGCAAATATAGCAGTAAATCTCGCTCATATTTATATATTTTTTGCCCATTCGCTGCCATGCAAACAGCTGTTTCTTTTCTCAGCTCTGCAAAACATGTTGATTAGATAAACTGATTATGAGGGTAAATGTTCCCTTTGGGCTGTAACAAAGTGATTCTTGATGCCAGGACACACCATGCAAGCAGTGATATATTTGAAAGTCTTTGATTACTTATATGCATTGAGTATCATTAGCTTTGATAGAGCCCTTGACTAGTTGGAGTACACAATTGACCTTTTATACAACTGACCTTCCCATCCAGTGAGGTATTTATTGAAACTGTTATTTATACATAAACATTTACTCCATTTAATAACCAATTGGAAAAAAGGTTAAAAAACCTTAAGAATGAAAATAGTGCTTTCATTCAACAAGGATGCATTCAGTTGATCAATAATTTTTTTGTATTTTTTTTATTTGTTTTTAACTCTTGTTCTTAATCATCTTTCGTATTTATTTATTAATGGTGAAAGCAAGAGTTAACTTTAAAAAAAATGGTATGCTCCAATTAGTACACAGGAAAATGTGTATTTAAGTCAGCCATAAGTAGTGGATGAGAGGATTGAAGGACAGATCATGGTTTTTGAGGGAATTTGAACTAGGTTATTGAAGCGCTGCTTTATTGATAACCTGTTTTATTTCTCTTAACCATATTTATTTGCACATTTTTGCATATCTGCAGAAATTTAATTTTTGGGTGAACTAACCCTTTAAAGGGTTCCCCTGAACGTGTCTGTGAAGTTTCAGCTCAAAATACCCCATAGATTTTTTTTTATAAATTTTTTTAACTGCCTATTTTGAGCCATTATTACATATGCACCGATTAAGCCCCTTTAAATCTCCGCTCCCCGCCCCCGCGAGCTCTCAACTGCCTTAAACAGCAAACACAAAGTTCACACAGCTAATATAACCCTCAAAATGGATCTTTACAAAGTGTTCATCATGCATACATCGATTCCTGTGAGTATAGTATTTATTTTGGATGTTTGCATTTATTTCTGAATGAGTTTGAGGCTATGCTCCGTGGCTAACGGGCTAATGCTACACTGTTGGAGAGATTTATAAAGAATGAAGTTGTGTTTATGCATTATACAGACTGCAAGTGTTTGAAAATGAAAATAGCGACGGCTCTTGTCTCCGTGAATACAGTAATAAACGATGGTAACTTTAACCACATTTAACAGTACATTAGCAACATGCTAACGAAACATTTAGAAAGACAATTTACAAATATCACTAAAAATATAGTTTTCATGGATCATGTCAGTTATTATTGCTCCATCTGCCATTTTTCGCTGTTGTTCTTGCTTGCTTACCTAGTCTGATGATTCAACAGTGCTGCTCCAGACGTCCTGCCCTTGTCTAATGCCTTTCATAATGTTGGGAACATGGGCTGGCATATGCAAATATTGGGGGCGTACACCCCGACTGTTACGTAACAGTCGGTGTTATGTTGAGATTCGCCTGTTCTTCGGAGGTCTTTTAAACAACTGAGATTTATATAAGAAGGAGGAAACAGTGGAGTTTGAGACTCACTGTATGTCATTTCCATGTACTGAACTCTTGTTATTCAACTATGCCGAGGTAAATTCAATTTTTGAATCTAGGGCACCTTTAAGATAAAAAGTATGTACACAGATATCACACTAAGTGATTGTTATTTTGAATTTTGCAGGTGGGTCCACAAGACATTTATGGACATTTTACATCCAAAGACTTCATCACTTCACTTCCAATATGGATTCTCCCATTTTAGATTTAATTAACTTTCTTAATTAAATTTCTGGCTTGATTTTGTTTTAAGCTTGGCCTGTTCTAATCTCTATTGCCTCCACAGTTTAAACAGCACCATGCGATTCCATCCAATCCAATTATTTTCTTGTTTTGGTTTGCAGCTGATGTGTCAGTGATGAAGGTAATTTCATCCTATTTCCATATAAATAGAGATCTTCAGCACCAGAGTCACAGTCCTTTTGTAGGTTTGTGCTCCCGGAATGATTTCTTTGTTATGAAAAATAAAGCTTGTGAAGATTTGTCTGCCTCTGTTCTCATTCAGAGTGAATCAGATGGTGACGAGATAAAAGCAAGATATTTTTGTGCATTTGCAGTTTTTGGAGCGTCATTGTTTTATAAAAAAAATAAAAAAAAACTCCATAATGCTTTAACGCAGCCCTGAAGTATCAGCAGAGATCGAGTCAACTAGATCATCCATTGTGAAGGCCTCATCGACACGACAGCCAGTAGCACAGTTCCTCAACAAACCGTCCATACCGGCATGATGAATACGATCCTCAACCGGATGGAACTGGAATAAATACTTTGAATGCTGCGATCCTATCAGACTTATGATAGCAACCTGAATCGTAACAAAGCACTGTTCGCCAGAGGAGAACTGGCCCCCCGACTAAGCCTGGTTTCTCCCAAGGTTTTTTTCTCCATTATAACACCTATTTGCCACCTGTTTGCCACCTGATGTCACCTGTTGGAGTTTGGGTTCCTTGCCCCCGTCGCCTTTGGCTTGCTTAGTTGGGGACACTTGACATTTGACTTGACATTCGATATTCAGCAGTATTCTTGACATTTATTCAACAGTGCTTTTGATCTGCCTGCATTGACACTATTCTTTAAGAGCTGCTGTGCAGCCAAAATGATATACCAGTTATCACTGTAAAGCTGCTTTGACACAATCTGCATTGTAAAAAGCGCTATATAAAGGTGACTTGACTTTAATAGTTATAGAAATCTATATGGAAAATTTTGAAAATACCACTGAGCTTCACACACACCTGCTTTGATTGCTTGCATTCCTTCATTATTATCTCACATAATGAATCTTTAATTTTGCACTGCAGTATGTTTATTTATAATCGGTAGTGTGATATACAAAAATATACAGTGACACAGTCTTTTTTTCTCTCTCATGCAGACACACACTTCAGAGTGAAAGCGTTTACTTTCTGACTCTCTCCTGCAAAACAAACCCTGATTGCAATTAAATCCCGCCTGGGTGGAAACCACACAGAAAGACAACAGCAACGTGTTCAGTGTAATCAAATAGGATTGTGCCAACCACAAATCTGGGGCCCAGGTCTCATTTGAAAAAATGAAAGTGCCAAAACAAAACTAAGCCCTGTTTACACCCTTACAAAACAAAAATATATGGGAATATACAGCAAAATGTAATCTGATATATTGCATAATACATTTCAATATATGGGAAACTAGTGCTTATATATATATATATTCCAATATACTGCAATATATGCATTGACCATGTATGTGTCAGAGATCAGCCAGGCTTCATTACCACCCAATCACAGAGATCGCCGTCACCAGAATACTAATCACCCGCACCTGATCACCATCACCTTGTAGTGGGATGAACTGTGTGTGCGTTGTTTCTTTAAATTGCCACGAATGCATGAGTTGTCCAATCATATTGTAATGATGGGTCAGTGGAGAGTGGATCCATTTGCAGTCTTTATTAAAACACAGTATAAACAAACAGGGCAAAGACAATACCGTAGTCGGGGACAGGCAAGGGCCAGGGCTGGCAGCAAGAATCATAAACGGGTCACAGGCACTAGTCGAGACAGGCAGCAAGCAAACACAGATCAGAGTCCAGGCAAGGTTCAAGGTAGGCGGCAGAAGTTCTCAGGAGATAAACAGTCCAGGTAGCAATGGGTAA
Organism: Anabarilius grahami; assembly: GCA_003731715.1. Classification (NCBI taxonomy): domain Eukaryota; kingdom Metazoa; phylum Chordata; class Actinopteri; order Cypriniformes; family Xenocyprididae; genus Anabarilius; species Anabarilius grahami. Next base: position 781,740 of record RJVU01042598.1, read on the forward strand.
ACAGTCCACAGAAATAACGCTCAGAAATGATCACCTTAGCAAATCAAGACTTCGCGATGTAATGCAGTGTGTGAAGCTCTTAAATAGTGTGTGTGTGATGTGGTGCAGGTGCATGTGTAATCAATCCCAGGAATGAGGGCCTATGGGAAATGTAGTCCGAATGTGAAACAGTCAATATTCCGGTGATGGCTCCCTCCGATGGTCCGGAGGACGAGTCGAGGGAGCCTCATTCATGACAGAGCCCCCACCCTGCGAGAGGCTCCTGACGCGAGGAGGCGGATGCCGGGGTCTGCCACGCGGTCGAGGGGCCGGCCTTCCTGGATGCGTCCGATGGAATTCCTCCAGTAGAGCAGGGTCCAGAATATCATCTGCATCGACCCAGGATCGCTCCTCAGGTCCGTACCCCTCCCAATCGACCAGATACTGTAGCTTCCGACCCTGGCGCCTGGAATCGAGCAGATCCCGGACCTGATAAGCCTCCTCGCCCTCGATCTGTAGCGGTGGGGGATGACGGTCCTCGGCTCAGCAGTGACACATGAAAAGTAGGAGAAACATGATAGTTAACAGGTAAGTTTAAACGTATGATACAGGGGTGATTTGTTTGACAATTTGGAAAGGCCCTACAAACCTGGGACTGAGTTTTCTGCATGGAAGTCTGAGGCGTAGATCTCTGGTCGACAACCAGACCCATTGTCCCACCGTGTAAGCAGGATGAGGCCGCCGATGACGATCTGCTTGTTCGGCTTGCCTCCGAACCGCCCGTTGCAGATGGTGGTGAGCTAGATCCCATGTTTCCTCTCTTCTCTGTAGCCAGTCGTTCACAGCAGGTAGTTCTGATGGCTCGGGGAACAACGGTGGTTGATAACCCAGAACGCATTGAAATGGGGTGACTCCGGTAGAGGGTTTTCTAAGAGAATTCCGCGCATACTCAGCCCATATGAGGAAGCGGCTCCATTCAGTTTGGTGGTGTGGACAGTATGTACGTAGGAACCGGGTGAGCTCTTGATTGAGACGCTCGGTTTGTCCGTTAGATTCAGGGTGGTACCCGGAGGTGAGGCTGACGTTAATGTTGAGCGCTTTGAAGAATGCCGCCCACACTCGGGAGGTGAATTGGGGCCCTCTGTCGGAGACGATGTCCTCCGGGAGACCGTACAGACAGAATACGTAGTTACATAGAACTTCGGCTGTTTCCATGGCTGTGGGGAGTTTGGGAAGTGTATGAGGCGACATGCTTTGGAAAAGCGATCAACAACTGTGAGGATGGTGGTGTGGTTTTGTGACGGAGGTAAGTCAGTTACAAAGTCTATAGCAATATGGGACCAGGGTCGGTGAGGAATGGGTAGTGGCTGAAGTAGTCCTGCAGGTGCTTGATGGGATGATTTGGAAGTCTGACAGGCAGTGCAGTTGCAGATGAATTGGGTAGTGTCTGATAACATGTTCTCCCACCAGAAGCGATTTTGTAACAAGTTGTGTGTGGCTGTGATACCTGGATGACCGGAGCTGGGCAGATCGTGAACGTGATGGAGTACTGTGTTACGTAGTGGTGCTGGAACATAAGTGCGATCGACTGGGCAAGTTGCTGGAGGAGGGGATTGTTCATTAACCTGTGCGATCTCGGTCATTATGTCCCACTGGACTGGGGCTACAAGCAGAGATTCAGGAATGATAGATTCGGGAGCGAGGGGTTGTTCTGAGCTTTCGGTCTGTCGTGATAAGGCGTCAGCTTTAGTGTTCTTTGATCCAGGCCTGTATGTGACTTCAAAGTTGAATCGTGTGAAAAACATGGCCCACCTGGCTTGTCTTGGATTCAGACGTTTGGCTGCATGGAGGTACTCTAAGTTATGGTCGGTAAGTACAGTGAATTGATGCTGAGCCCCCTCTAGCCAGTGCCGCCACTCCTCCATCGCCGCTTTCATGGCGAGTAACTCCCGGTCCCCCACGTCGTAGTTGCGTTCAGCAGCAGACAGTTTACGAGAATAAAAGGCACATGGATACATCTTTTCAGGGTCACCCTGGCGTTGTGACAGGATCGCACCTATGCCTGTGTTGGACGCGTCGACCTCGACAATGAAGGGAAGTTCTGGATTAGGATGGCGGAGAATGGGTGCTGTCGTGAAACGTTCTTTTAACTCACAGAATGCTTGATCGGCTGCCGGTGTCGAGCTTAAGCGGGTGGATGTACGTTTGGTCATGGCTGTGAGAGGTGCGGCCACGCTGCTGAAGCCTCTAATGAATCGTCGATAAAAGTTAGCGAAACCCAGGGAACGTTGTAACTCCTTTAGTGTACGGGGTTTGGGCCACTCGAGCACGGCTTTCACTTTTCCGTCATCCATAGCCACTCCGTCTTGACTAATGACGTACCCCAGGAAGGATGTGGAAGTTTGATGAAATTCGCATTTCTCCGCCTTGGCATACAATTGGTGCTGGATGAGTCGTTGGAGAACTGCTCTGACGTGTTGAACGTGTTCAGTGAAGGAGGTAGAGTATATTAGAATGTCATCGATGTATACTATGACCCAACGGTTCAGCATGTCCCGGAAAACATCATTGATATACGACTGGAAGACAGCTGCATTGGTTCTGAACTGGAACTGGCAGTCGTGATGCTTCGGGTAGTACGGCGAGAATGGAGCAAATTGTCGATATGGATAGCCAGCTCGATGAAGGAGCTCAGTGACTGACCCTCGTCACGGCAAGCAAGCTCAGCCTGTAATTCCAAGGAGAGACCCCGACGAAAGAGTAACTTTAACGTATCCTCAACCCAGGTGGTTTGAGCTGCAAGTGTGCGAAACTGAAGTGCATATTTCACAGCCGTGGATTTGCCTTGACTCAAGGAAAGCAGTTGTTCTCCTGGACTCTGACCTCCCGCTGAGTGTTCGAACACCTCTCGGAATCGTTGCAGGAACTCCGTAAACGTGGTGAATGCTGTGCCATCCTCTCTCCAAATGGCCGTGGCCCAGTCTAGCGCTTTGCCCTTGAGCAGGGAGCAGACGAAGGAAATGCGGCTGGAGTCTGTGGGGTACAGAGAAGGCTGTTGGTTCACATACAAAGAGCATTGCAAAATTGCAAACCAAAAGCATTGCAAACCCCTTACATTTTGCTGTCGTGCCGTCTTTTCAGGGAGAGCTAATCATGGATTCACAGCAGGTGGACTGGGCATTGGCATGGTAACTGGTGCTGCGGCCTGCAGCGTGGCAGCCTCGGTGGGAGTGAGACGCAGGCCCTGTAACGTCCTCACCAACTCTTCAGTCAGCGAGTTGAGTCGTGATAGCTGATGGTGATGCATGGCGATGCATGGCGAGTTGGTTGGCTTGTACGGATAATTCAGTGGAAATCTGTGCAAGAGCTGCTGGATCACAGAGAGGCGAAGTCTTCTGTAATGATGGGTCAGTGGAGAGTGGATCCATTTGCAGTCTTTATTAAAACAGTATAAACAAACAGGGCAAAGACAATACCGTAGTCGGGGACAGGCAAGGGTCAGGGCTGGCAGCAAGAATCATAAACAGGTCACAGGCACTAGTCGAGACAGGCGGCAAGCAAACACAGATCAGAGTCCAGGCAAGGTTCAAGGTAGGCGGCAGAGATTCTCAGGAGATAAACAGTCCACAGAAATAACGCTCAGAAATGATCACCTTAGCAAATCAAGACTTCGCAATGTAATGCAGTGTGTGAAGCTATTAAATAGTGTGTGTGTGATGTGGTGCAGGTGCATGTGTAATCAATCCCAGGAATGAGGGCCTATGGGGAATGTAGTCCAAATGTGAAACAGTCAATATTCCGGTGATGGCTCCCTCCGATGGTCTGGAGGACGAGTCGAGGGAGCCTCATTCATGACACATATACTTTCACGGCTATATAAAAGGGGACTTTTAAAGCACCATTGTGTGTTTGATCACCACTTGTGCATCACTGCCTGAGGCCCGCCCATTCCAGTTTTGACTCTTCTCCTCTCACAGGTATGTGTCAACTAGTGAGTATCAACGTGTGTCTGAGGTAACTAGCTTTATTTGGATTGTAGATTTCCGACGAACAATCGTTCATAGTGGTTGGTTGGCGCCTGCCCTCTTACTCAACATGCTCCTGCTGTAATCCTGTGCCCTTTCGTGGGTTTGATGTCCGTTTGTCCGTGCGGCTGGACTCGTGACTACAGCGACGACATGGAGGTATGTGTAACTACCGCTATTGAGGTTTATAGCATTTTTATGTGGTAAATAATTTAACGTTTAATTCTTTCTAGGAGGAATAGTTGATTTTAGGACCCATTGCATTTAGTACAGCTTGCGGGGCAACATTCTTCGATGCTGCTCTGTTTGTTCGTTTCTGTGATCTAACCCTGACCCTTGGCGTGAGTTCGCGCTTTTCACCGGTCTCTTCCGTTAGACCAGCTCTTTTGTTTGTTTTGTTTTTTCCTTACTTTGGATTTGTAACTGGTTTGTTTTGCAATTGCTTTTTTGTATGTTAAATTCATTCTTTAGTCTTGTCTATTGCTTTGATATGTTCATTTGTGCTGTTTGTATTTAGTTTTTTGTATTTGTTTCATATGGTTTAACTTTGTCTAGTGTTTTGTTTTTTACTATTTTGCTCTGGTTGACTTTACTGTTTAATTTGTATCTTTATTTCTGGTTTACTATATTGGTAATGTTTATATGAAATTGGAGTGAACATCCACATTTCTTAACCTTATAGCAGGTGTCTTGATCTTCTGGTCTCATGCCTAAAGGCTCTACTTTTTGCTTTGTATTTTTCATTTAAGTGTTAAGTATTTGTACAATTATCACTTTCTTTTTTGAGGTTATTTTGGTTAACTGTCTCTTGTTGTAGGAACCAAGGCTTCAGGCAGGTCGCTGGTTGGCTCTCGTATGCGGTGGTGGGACTCTGTCACAGAGTGCAGTGTGTTTACGCTCAATTTATATTGAGTGTGTGTGTGGGGTGTTGTGAGACCTGTGCACCTGGTGGTAAGATCTTTTGCGATTTTATAGTAGCCTTGTGCTCATTAAACTAGCTTACCTGCCATAGGTAAGCCTCGGTTTCTCGTTTTCTGTCTTCCATGTTTGCATAAAATATGCCCAGCCTGCAGTAATGTGTTAAGATTAGTGCTTGACTGTTGAGAAAGCTTTTGTACTTTGTTATCCACATCTACGTTCCTGTGTGCCCCTTTGTAGGTGATCAATTCATAATAATCTTTCCCTGGTTGACAGGGTGGTGTAGTCAAATTTTTGAGTTTCCCTTTCCAAGTATCTTACCGCCACAACCTCCATCATGCAAGCAGCATATAAGCACACTTCACTCTGACACCGTCTTGTCTCATTTGAGTAAAGGACTCACCTGTTTACACTTACCTGTGGACTGTGTATGCTATATTCCGCCATCGCCTCGCCTGTTCCTCCGCGTCTCCATCTCCCTGTGTTCCTGTATCTCCAGTGTATTCCTGTGTCTCCAGTGTATTCTCCTCGAGATTCTGAACATTCACCTTGCCAAAGTGTGTGCTTCAGCTCCTCTCATCCACGACCTCCTCGACCATCTACAAAGAAATGAACTGTCAGTATTCTTATCATTATTGCATTTACTGCTTGAATTACCATACTCGCATGCTTGTGTCCGTTACCTGCTTCAAAGAATAAACTCTCATTCATTACTACATTGTTGTGAGTCTGTTCCGTAACAGAAGACCAGACCAATAAAGTTTGATCTCCCCCGATCCATTCCAGGAGGTCGTGGATGTACTCAAGCACTTTCTGGCACCACTTCCGCATACCCATCACGTCATTCCTTCACCACCTGTGGTTTCCAGTCCCATGGTCAATCCAGCGTCCTACTCTGGTTTGGCGGAGGATTGCGACGGATTTCTTCAGTGTTCGCTGGCCCGAGAGATGCAGTCGCACTGTTTCACCACCAAAAGAGCCAAGATCGCCTTCATAATCTCCCTGCTGATGGGGCGAGCGCTCCACTGGGCCTAAACCATTAGGAATCAGAATGGTATTGTCACGCAAACACTGGATAATTTCACTACTCCTTGCCGCAAAGTTTTCGGGGTTCCTGATGGTGTTTCTTCAATCGGTGAGCAGTTATAGCTCTCTCAAGGAAAAATGTCAATTTCTGATTATGCTTTCGAGTTTAGAACCCTAGGAGTGGCCAGTGGATGGAACGAGTGCTCTCTCCTCACCACCTTCCGGCAGGGATTGAATCCCAGGTTGCGACTGCATCTTGCTGCATATGACGACACCATCAGTCTAGAACGGTTCATTCATCTCTCCATCTGCACTGATTGTCATATGCAGCCATGTCTGAAAGATGTACAGGGCCAGCCTTCACCATCTCCTCACCAGCCAGAGTATCCAGCTCTCCAGAACCAGAGGCCATGCAACTGGATAACACGTCTGACATTTGCTGAGCGGCAGAGGAAGCTGACCCAGGGTCTTTGTCTATACTGTGGTGCTGGGGGACATGTTATCACTGCCTGTCCCATTTGTCCACCAAGACCTATGGTGAGTGTCTGTGAATACTAAGCCCCTCACTAAAATTATTCTTACTGCCTCACATGTTTCTCTCCCAGTACACGCTCTCCTTGACTCTGGGTCATCTGGAAACTTCATCTCCGATTTTCCCTCTGTCGCCAGCTCAACCTCAAGAAGAGGTTCATTGAGACTCATTACCAAGTCCAGTCGATCATTGGCAAACCATTAAACAAGAAACATGTACTACATGCTGTGGGAACCGTCCAGTTGCAAGTGGGACAGTTGCATAATCCATCACCTTCCTGGTTCTGGAGAATTCCACCCTTTGTGACCCCACTGGACACTATGAATGCCTCGTTATACCGTATGGATTGGTCAACACACCCTCCCTATTCCAGGATTTCATGCATGAGGTGCTCCGGGAGTTTCTTCATCGATTCGGAGCCTGGCCGAACATCACCAACACATTGTGGAGGTCCTTCATTGCGAGAGAACATCATCTCTTCCTGAAAGCTGAGAAGTGCTCATTGCATCAGTCCAACATCCAGTTCCTAGGCTATAACATCAGTGAACACTGCATCCAGATGGACGAGGGGAAGGCTAATGCAGTACAAAACTGGTCAACACCTTCCAGCATTAAGGAACTCCAACTTTTTCTCAGATTCTCAAACTTCTATCGTCGTTTCATCCACAACTACAGCTCCATTGATTGATCTCCTCAAAAACAAGCCCAAGTCTCTCTCCTGGACACTGGCCGCCACCTAAGCTTTCCAAAGCCTCAAAGACTTGTTCACTAAAGCACCGCTCCTGATCTATCCTGACCCCAGCAAACCTCTTGTCTTTGAGGCCGATGCATCCACTAATGGGCTAGGTGAGGTGCTGTCTCAGCAGCAGGGGAATCCAGCACAGCTCCATCAATGCACATTCTTTTCAAAGTTATCCCCAGCGGAGATGAACTACAACATCGGAAAGAGTTACTGGCCATCAAACTCGTGTTGGAGGGTGCTAAGGAGAAGTTCACGGTACTCCTCTATCATAAGAATCTCCGATATCTCCGTGACGTCAAACGCCTCAACCCCAGACAGGCAAGATGTGCTTTATGCTTCACTTCGCTTACATTTCACCACCTCATATCGTCCAGGCAACAAGAACCTCAAGGTAGATGCTCTATCCCATCTCCATACCCAGGAGGAGAGTACCGAAGAGCCTGAGCCCATCTTGCCCACTCAACTCGCTCTCCCATTCAGTGGTCCTTAGACCAACAGCTTTCCACCTCCAATGTCTCCGAGCCATCTCCGCCGGGGTGTCCTCCAGGCTGCACCTATGTTCCCAGATCCCAACGCGATAACCTCACGCACTCTGCTCATTCCTCCTTGGGCACTGGACCCTGGTCACACCAACGACCCCATGTTACACCTGGGAGTAGACTTCACTACCGACCTACCTCCATCAGAAGGTAACACGTATCCTAGTCATTGTTGACAGATTTTCTAAATCCTGCCGTTTTGATTCCTCTGAAGGGCGTACATACTGCCATGACCACTGCGGAGCTTCTCTTCAATCATGTATTCCTGTATTATGGCATGACAAAGTGTCTGACAGAGGCACACTGTTCATCTCTCAGGTATGGAATTCCTTCAAACTCCTAGGTGTGACCATCAGCCTGTCAGGGTACCATCCGCAGTCAAATGGGCAAACTGAGGAAGATCCAGGAGATCGGTCACTTCCTGAGAACCTTCTGCTATAGCCACCAGAACTCTTGGAACAAATTCCTAGACTGGGCGAGTATGCTCAGAACTCCCTCCATCAAGCTGCCACTGGACTCACTCACTCCCAGTGCGTGCTCTGTTACCAGCTTCCCCTGCCCTGTGGTCCGGGGAAACGTCCGATGTCGACTATTAATTCCGAGAGCGGGTCTGGGACTTCACAATCTGCAGCGTGCAGTGCGCAGCCAAAGAATCCAAGCAGACGCCCGAAGGTTGGTGCTCTGGCTCTATTAGCTGGGACAGAAGGTTTGGCTTTCTACACAGGACATCAAGCTGAGTCTGCCCTGCAAGAAACCCAGATATGTTGGCCCCTTCACCATCACACATCGGATCAACCCAGTCACCTACCAGCTACAGTTACCTTCACATCACAGAATTCACCCTGCATTTCATGTCTCACTCCTCAAACCCTTCCATTAACCTGTCTGTTCCCTTTACAGAGCCTAGCCTGACCGAAGAACCTGGAGGATGGAGCGGTGTACACGGTTCATGAGATCTTGGACTCCCGGCGCCGTGGTGGCCGTCTAGAATATCTTGTGGACTGGGAGGGCTATGGACCAGAAGAACGTTCATGGAGACCCAGAGAAAACATCTTAGACCCTGCCCTCATCTCATTCCATGAAGCTCACCCAGATAATCCAGCACCCCATGGAAGAGGTTGGCCACCGCGACGTCAGGGTCCACGGCCCGCTCCTGTCAGAGATCAGCCAGGCTCCATCACCACTCAATCACAGATCACTGTAACCAGAATACTAATCACCCGCACCTGATCACCATCGCTTCATCACGCAAGTAGCATATAAGCACACACTTCACTCTGGCACTTTGTCTGGTCTTAAGGGAGTCCTTTACTCATCTGTTTATACTTACCATCATCTCTCCTGTTTCTCCGCGTCTCCATCGTCTCCCTGTGTTCCTGTGTCTCCAGCGTCTTCTCCTCCAGATTCCGAACATTCTCCATTCACCTTGCCAAAGTGTGTGCTTCAGCTGCTCTCTTCCATGACCTCAACCATCTGCGAGGAATACTGACAGTTTCCATCATTATTGCATTTACTGCTTCATTTACCATACTCTCCTGCTTGTGTCCGTTACCTGCCTCAACGAATAAACTCATTCATTACAACATTGTGAGTCTTCCGTAACAGTGTGGCTATATATTGATACATAATATTTAGAAAAGAAAACATGCATAGCATTAGATGTAACTTTTTCAAAGTTTTATTGCACATTTTCCCATATAAATTTAAACATTGTACACATTCACAGAATGAGTTACAGCGGACTTCTAATTCCCAGCATGCTTTGCTTCTGACTGTTAGAGAGAGTAAATGTTGTTAGTTTTTTTTATATATATTGTGGAAGATCTGTTAATGTGTAAAGTTATATTATTTTGGCATTTAAAAGGTTTTCTGGTATGTCTGTTTTATAGTTTACCATTGTGCTGAAGAGTAGAGCCTGTAGTTAGGCTGACGACTGGCCGAACACATTTAAGACTAACTTATTTTAAAGGGGACCTATTATGCGACATTTGACTTGACATTCAATATTCAACAGTATTCTTGACATTTATTCAACAGTGCTTTTGATCTGCCTGCATTGAGACTATTCTTTAAGAGCTGCTGTGCAGCCAAAATTATATACCAGTTATCACTGTAAAGCTGCTTTGACACAATCTGCATTGTAAAAAGCGCTATATAAATAAGATTGACTAATGCAAAATTCACTTTTGCATGGTGTTAGGCTATAAATGTGTGTTGGCAGTGTGTGTACACAACCACCCTATAATGATGATCCCACCACTCCTTTTTTTTTTTTTAAATCCCCATAGGTCATAAGCAGTGTCTCAGAACAAGCCGTTTCCAGATCCCTGGCAATGTGATGTCACATTAGCCACAGGCCCTGCCCACGAATGTTGACACACACTGCCGTTTTAACATAGAACCACCCTGTGCGAGTTCATAGCCAGTTGTACAGCCCGCTATTGCTGCACTGACGAGAATGTCTCCCAAGCACTTTAGGTGTTGTGTAGCTGGATTAATCCACATAGCTCTCTCCATTTATTCCCTAAATCTGAGCCGCTGAAGACGAGGTGAATTTTTTTTTTCGAAGAAAATGCTCCCTCAACTCTACCGGAATTCGCTTGTCTGTGCAAATCATTTCACACTGGACTTCTTTGTGAACGAATGTCAATACAAAGGGACAATATAAAACAGAGGTTGTGCTAAAAATTTGTTGCTCAAGGTTAGATCAGTAAACTGTTCATGATCCATCTTACAGCCTCCAGAGTGATACTGGATATGGCAGTAATGAAGGGGAGAGCATTTTATTACAGTTCACTGGAGTTGATTTACGGATATAAAGTTCACCAGTTTATGCACCACCCGAAAAGGCATAAGGTCTTTATTTGTTTACTGTTAGTTGTAACCAGTAACCAGTGTTTCTGTGTACTTTGCTGTGTATGTTTATGATAATGCAAGGGAGAGAGAGTTTATGGATAATTTAATGCACACTTGCACTGTTTTATTAAAGGATTAGTTCACTTTTAAATAAACTTTTGCTGATAATTTATTCACCCCCATGTCATCCAAGATGTCCATGTCTTTCTTTCTTCAGTCGAAAAGAAATTAAGGTTTTTGATGAAAACATTCCAGGATTTTTCTCCATATAATGGACTTCAATGGGCACCAACCGGTTCAAGGTCCAAATTACAGTTTCAGTGCATCTTCAAAGGGCTTTAAACGATACCAGATGAGGAATAACGAATTTATCTAGCGAAACAATCGGTCATTTAAAAAAAAAAAAAAAAAGTTTACGTTTTATAAGCACAAATGCTTGCCTTGCTCTGTTCTGCGATGCGCGTTCGTAACGTCACGTAATACGCAATTACGTTGAAAAGTTATACTAAGTCAAACGCCGTTTACAAAAAAAAGGTAAAACAACAATGTCGGACGATTTTGAACTTCGAGGAGAAGAAAAGTTTTCCGCCCTGCCCTACCTTTTTGAACCGGAATACACAGAGGACGAAATTAGGCAGATGGAAGAGACTGCTGCGGCGACACACACCTCTCAAGCATCGGGCAGACAAAGATCTAACGAGATGTGGTGGTGCACATGTGGCAAATGCCAACCATTGCCAACAGAGAAAGAATCTAGATGCTGCCTCGACTGGACCATTTCAATTCCGCCATTAGAATCAGTCGGTGAGTTCCTGTTTCCATCTCGCTGCATTACCGGACAAAATGGACTTCCACCGTTACTGAGCAACAGCATTTTAAGGGGGTCGCACACCGGACGCGAAGCTCAGCGCCATGCCACGTCTTTAAAATTCGAACGCATTGTTTCCTATGAGTGTACATACACCCAGCTACGAAGTTGTTCAAAATCCTGCCGTGCCACAGAGCGCCATGTACATTGTTTACATTAAATGTATATTATATTTCTCTCAAATCGTCGTTAATGTACATACTGACTTCACCCTGTGCTGCAAGATACATCAGTTTTACATTCTTAGTTTAACAGCTTGAATAAAGTCTAAAAATTTATAATAAATGTAGCCTTTTCTTTCGCTTTGTTGTGCCATTTTTCCATGTACACTAACCTCAGTGCGAAATATTAAAGCATAGGCATATGTAACGTTTCCCTGTTGACGTAAAACAAAATTGAGCTCGCGTGTATAAAATGTGCGCGGCCGGTGTGCGATACCTGTGAGTTGTCAGAGACGCGACGCTTCACGTCCGGTGTGCGACCCCCTTTAGAAGTGTTTTTGTTCTGATGGAGAAGGGTATGACAGTCTGATGGCACTGACAACACAGGATGGAAGAACCATTAGTTGTTTTACCTTTTTTTGTAAACGCCGTTTGACGTAGTATTTGCACGTTCTACTTGTAAACACTGAGTCGGTACTTCCGCCTACGTCAAGCGTGACCTTTTCAACGTAATTGCGTATTACGTGACGTCACGAACGCACATCGCAGAACAGAGCAAGGCGAGCATTTGTGCTTATAAAACAAACTTTTTTATTTATTTTCTTTAAATGACCAATCGTTTCGCTAGATAAGACCCTTATTCATTGTCTGGTATCGTTTAAAGCCCTTTGAAGCTGCACTGAAACTGTCATTTGGACCTTGAACCGTTTGGTGCCCATTGAAGTCCATTATAAGGAGAAAAATCCTGGAATGTTTTCCTCAAAAACCTTAATTTCTTTTCGATTGAAGAAAGAAAGACATGGACATCTTGGATAACATGGGGGTGATTAAATTATCAGCAAAAGTTTATGTAAAAGTGAACTAATCCTTTAAGCTCTTACAGTGATTTTCTAGAGTGAAAACAGGCGCTTCATATTTTGTGTGAAGTACAGTAAACATAAAACTCATCTGTAAAGTTTTGGCCATCATTCGGACGGGGTCCAGTACAACAGGATTGTACTAATATAGTGGATAAAAGCAAGAAGACAATATAAATTATAACCGTAATTGAACTAAACTATGCCTGTTCTATCTCCAATGAGCATATATTCGCAGTTTCTGACATTATAGTGCGTCCTGACTCCTGACTGAATCCTGACACCGCAGAATCAGCTCTTGAGGCTCCGCCCTCTTAGGCCGAGCACAGCAGCTCATTTGCATTTAAAGGGCACACACTGAAACGGTGCAAATTTTGAGATGAAATGGTGTAGTAATGAGTGTTGTGTTCTGTTGTTGAAGAGGATTTATTCTTTACACATTTGGTGTAATTTATTTGTTTGTTTGTTTATATGATTTCTTTGGTCTTATGTGATATGGTAACGTTGTAATTGTTGAAACAAGAGTATTAATGAAGTGTGATTTATAGTAATAAAAGGCATTTTAAATAAAAAAAAATCTATTTTTGCTAATATCTGAGTGCAACAGTAGGTTTTCTCGGAAGTAAAAAAATCCCATTCATTCTCTCTATAGGGGAAATGGTTTTTTACAATCGCTGTGTCCAAAATCACACACTGTATAGTAGGTACTACATTTGGTGGGAAACTTACTTTGCAACCTTTAAAAAAGTATGTTTTACAAAGTATGAATGTGTATGTGTATTGTATGAATGAAGTTCGGACTACATTCGCCATGTTGTCATTGTCACATGACCAACGGTCCTCTCCCGTGGCCTCATGGAATGCACACTTCAGAATCTCTGTGGAAGTAGTAGTTCATCCGGGTACTTTTGGCCTACTCTGTTGTCAAATAACTTATAAACCTTCAAAGACAGACCTACTGTGAGCTACAGTGTTGTTAATTGATAGTATATTTTTGCTGAAGTATGCATATTTTCCTGAAGTAACATTCTTTTTTAAAGGTTGCAAAGTACGTTTTAAACCAATATAGTACCTACTATACAGTATCAGAATCAGAATCAGAAACCCCCCAGCATTCCCTCCACTCAGCAACATGGACAGCACTGTGGCAGCACCGAAGCCATTCAGGTTCCTGGGCACCACCATATCTCAGGACCTGAAGTGGGACAATCACATTGACTCCATTGTGAAAAAGGCCCAGCAGAGACTGTACTTCCTTCGCCTGCTGAGGAAGTTCAACCTGCCACAGGAGCTGCTGTGACAGTGTTACTCAGCTGTTATTGAGTCGGTTCTGTGCACTTCTATAACTGTTTGGTTTGGGTCAGCCAGCAAATCAGATATAAGAAGACTGCAACAGACTGTTAGGACAGCTGAAAGGATAATTGGTGTGCGTCTGCCCAACCTTCAGGACTTGTACAACACCAGAGTGAAGAAACGGGCAGGTAACATCATCACAGACCCCTCTCACCCCGGACACAACCTGTTTGCACTTCTGCCGTCAGGCAGACTTTACAGATCTCTGTGCACTAGAACATCTAGGCATAAGAGCAGTTTCCCCCCCTTGCTATATCCAGCTTAAACAGCTAATATAACAATTACCCCTGTTTTTAGTATTCACTCTTAGTAATTGAGAGAGAGTAAAAAATGAGTTGTGTAAATACATATATATTTTATTCATCCTGCTGTATACAAAACATAATGCACAAATCTGTACATAAGTCTTCTGTTCCAGATGCATACCACATTATTATTTATTTTATTTTTACTTATTTATAATTATTATTATTATTTTCTTAGTTTTACTTATTTAAATGTTCTTTCTGTTTCTGATATATGTATGTATGTACCAAGAGCTCCTGAAAAAACAAAAAACTAATTCCTTGTGTGTTTGTGCACACTTGGCGAATAAAGCTCATTCTGATTCTGATATTTTGCAATATATACACACTCAACATCTTTATCTTTAATTTTTTATTTGTCATTTGCAATGCTGCATTTGCATGGGATTGTAGTTCTTTCCCCAATTAAAGCTGTTTTAAAATTTTACATAATGTGATTCACTTCACAGCTGGTTGGTTTAGTTCAAAGGCTGCTGAAAAAGTGGACAGGCTCTGTTGCACTTTATTTTCACAGGCAACGCTCTATATCATTCAGTTGGATAAATTAATGAAATGAGAATCGCTGTTTCTCATTTCATACAAATGCAACTGGCGGCATCAAACATCTCGTTTATCGATTGTACTGAAAATGACCCCAGAGGACAGTTTATTACTGTAATATTGCTCCAGTACTTTTCCAGTACGATTGTTTTGTACATTGTAATGAACTTTTTTTTTTCTTGGCAGAAGCTGTAAGATAATATACAGGTTAAATAAAAAAATATAAAAATCATTTCAACTCAATGATTTCATATCCAGATATTTATTTATTTATTTGGAAAGCCTCCTTAATATGCAGGATTATGTACAGTCAGCTCTAGTCAACACCAAATAAAAGAAGTTTTATCCTTTTTCAGGATCACTTTTCCAGGTTGTCTCACTCCATCTGCCCATACACCGATTGATGTGTCTATATGTTATGTCTTATCATCAAACACCAAATCTAATAATAACACTTTCTGTTGTCATGGTGATTTGAGAGAGTGTTTTACCTGTGACTGACCTAGACCTACTCTTCTTCACTGATCTTCCTCTCTCTCTATTATACTTCTTTCAAGGTGCAGTCTCATCTGTTATGACTGTTTATAAAGACTCCGACCATACAAAAACAGCATCATTATGGTAGCACAAGGGGCTCTCTGAGACGCTAATCAGATCAGAGGCCTCTCCCACTCCATCAGCTATGCCTTATTCTCCATTACAAAGAGAATTAGCTTTCTTCTGTGGTATGCCAGTGCCTATACAGAATACTAATAAGAGTCCAACACACAAACCCTGATGTGCGCCCAGGATGGTGAGACAAGACGTACGTACGTATACACACACACACACACACCTACACACACACACACACCTACACACACACACACCTGCTCACAGCTTGTCCTCCGCTTTTAATGTTTTCTATCCAAACAAGCTCTTCAGCTTCTTTCTGCATGATCCTGCCTGGATATTCTTCCCAGAATTCATTGAGGCAGATAAACGGCACACCGCAGAGATACTTTTGAAGTAAATGTGAATTCACTTTTTTCTCTTTCAAGATGTGGACCTAAATTTATCCTTTTAGATTAAAACAATTAAAATATTTTCCCATTTCGACCATTCATCCATTTTCATTTTAATTGAATTTCTTGAATGCACAACATAGGGGAATTAAACTGACTGCAAAAGGTGAATGTGATCTGTGAGTTTAATTCCTCACAGTCTCAAAAGGCCACTACATGAGGAGCAGGACGAACCATTCCCCATAGTCCACTGCAGCGAGTCTGTGCAGAAGCAGCTGAATCCCCTTGATATTCAAGAGAGACTCTGACATGTAGTAGGTAATTATAAAGACATGAGCTAATCTCTAATTATGCCTGTGTTTGTGTGTCAGCATATATATGCATGTGCATGCGTTCATGTTTGTGTGCATGTGTTTATTCATGAAAATGGAGATGACTCTATCAAACATCTGTTGAGCAGATGTCACACATATTCAAAAACCACTGAGAATTTCTTCACATGAAAATGACCAAATCATCCATGTTCTTTGGGATTATAACTGCAGACACAAGTGGTCTGATTGTATTAAAACACACTGTGCCTTTGAAGTATGTCATTTAGAGTGAGGATTTTTTTAATCACACGAGGTTGAAGGAAGAACAAGATGATGATGATGATAGTCTTTAATAATCCACAAAAAGGTAATCCAAGCAGGCAGGCAAACAAAATACAATCTTTAACATAGATGTGACTGGACAACTGGGAACTGAAAAGATTGCTTAAATAAAGAGCAAATGAGGGTAATGATGATTAAGACCTGTGCTGATTAAATTAATCTCCATGACAACTAAAGAGTGGTGGGAAACTGAATAAAGGAACACATGTGACTGAAAATAACAACAAACTTAACATCCATGAAAATGAAACTAACTAAACAGAACAGTGACAGTTATATAAGTCATCAATATTTTTGGTAGGTTTAGCCAGAAAGACAATAATTGAATTTTTACGCTTTAAATGCGAATATTGTCTATTTTTAAGAGCACACTTGAATATTCAGATGGCATGAATTAAAAGTCATATATTTTATAAGAATAATTACACAGCAGTGGTTTCAAATTTGTTGAGGGATCAAAAGTGAGAATAAAGATGATTGCACTAAAATATCTTACATTGATCTAAATAATCTAATTGGCCCAGATCTCTGTGCACAATGTCCAGAAAGTCACAGACAGAGAAGCTAATTTAATTCTCCCTATGTTTTTTCTTTGCTTTAGAGATGTTTCCTACAGCAGAAAGTGATAATGCACACCTTAATTCAATCATTCATGATGAAAACTGTCTTTGATCAAATTATTGGTGATTAAACTATTGACAATAAGGCCAGAAATGGCTTGTGGGAGGCATGACAGAGAGGCAGGCAAATGGACATTGTTAAGATGATGATGTTAGTAAACATCACAATGTGATTCTTACGGGACTCTTATTGTGCTTGTAAACAGCTTATCCAGTGAGCTCATGATTATTCAGACTACCTTGAATAATGGGAAATCAGGCAGGATGGCACCTACCAACCAACCTCTGCAGACTGTGTAAGTGACCACAGGAGTGATGCCTCATTCTAATAATAACATTTCTCTCTCTCTCTCTCGCTCTCTCTGTCTGTGTGTGTGTGTGATTCTAGTCATTAATCATTCTGATTATTTCCCCAGTGAGTCAGAACATTTCATCAAACAACTTTTCTGCTGTACTCCAATGCAACCCAAGTTCAAGGAGCAACTTTCCTTTTCTTAAGGTAATAAAAATTCTTCAATTCTACAATTCTTCACACTGAGAGAGAGAGAGAGAGAGAGAGAGAGAGAGAGAGAGAGAGAGAGAGAGAGAAAAGAGAAAATTATTGCAAGTAAAATAACTGCAGATCAAAGCAGAGCGTTTTCATTTTGGAGAAATTCTACTCACTTTACCGGCACATACACAAGGTGTGTGACTTAACTGTCTGAAGATTTTCCACCGATATAAGTCAGTACCCCTATATGAGTATGATCATTTTCAATACAGGGGCAATAATTTAATGAATAATGAAATGTTCATTATAAATAATTTTTAAGGACACTGTATATCTTAACACAGTATTAAACTATTTTACTTTTAATTATTTGTGATTATTGACAATTGACAAATGGTCATGTACCCAAATTATGATTTGGAGATCTAAAAATACTGCACTTTATCTTTATCGTTTTATTATACAGGTGCTGGTCATATAATTAGAATATCATCAAAAAAGTTGATTTATTTCACTAATTCCATTCAAAAGGTGAAACTTGTATATTATATTCATTCATTACACACAGACTGATATATTTCAAATGTTTATTTCTTTTAATTTTGATGATTATAACTGACAACTAAGGAAAATCCCAAATTCAGTATCTCAGAAAATTAGAATATTGTGAAAAGGTTCAATATTGAAGACACCTGGTGCCACACTCTAATCAGCTAATTAACTCAAAACACCCGCAAAGGCCTTTAATTGGTCTCTCAGTCTAGTTCTGTAGGCTACACAATCATGGGGAAGACTGCTGACTTGACAGTTGTCCAAAAGACGACCATTGACACCTTACACAAGGAGAGCAAGACACAAAAGGTCATTGCAAAAGAGGGTGGCTGTTCACAGAGCTCTGTGTCCAATCACATTAATAGAGAGGCGAAGGGAAGGAAAAGAAGTGGTATAAAAAGGTGTACAAGCAATAGGGATAACCGCACCCTGGAGAGGATTGTGAAACAAAACCCATTCAAAAATGTGGGGGAGATTCACATAGAGTGGACTGCAGCTGGAGTCAGTGCTTCAAGAACCACTACGCACAGACGTATGCAAGACATAGTTTTCAGCTGTCGCATTCCTTGTGTCAAGCCACTCTTGAACAACAGACAGCGTCAGAAGCGGCTAAAGACAAAAAGGACTGGACTGCTGCTGAGTGGTCCAAAGTTATGTTCTCTGATGAAAGTCAATTTTGCATTTCCTTTGGAAATCAGGGTCCCAGAATCTGGAGGAAGAGAGGATAGGCACACAATCCACGTTGCTTGAGGTCCAGTGTAAAGTTTCCACAGTCAGTGATGGTTTGGGGTGCCATGTCATCTGCTCATGTTGGTCCACTGTGTTTTCTGAGGTCCAAGGTCAACGCAGTCATATACCAGGAAGTTTTAGAGCACTTCATGCTTCCTGCTGCTGACCAACTTTATGGAGATGCAGATTTCATTTTCCAACAGGACTTGGCACCTGCACACAATGCCAAAGCTACCAGTACCTGGTTTAAGGACCATGGTATCCCTGTTCTTAATTGGCAAGCAAACTCGCTTGACCTTAACCCCATAGAAAATATATGGGGTATTGTGAAGAGGAAGATGAGATATGCCAGACCCAACAATGCAGAAGAGCTGAAGGCCACTATCAGAGCAACCTGGGCTCTCATAACACCTGAGCAGTGCCACACAGTGATCGACTCCATGCCACGCCGCATTGCTGCAGTAATTCAGGCAAAAGGAGCCCCAACTAAGTATTAAGTGCTGTACATGCTCATACTTTTCATGTTCATACTTTTCAGTTGGCCAAGATTTCTAAAAATCCTTTCTTTGTATTGGTCTTAGGTAATATTCTAATTTTCTAAAATGCTAAATTTGGGATTTTCCTTAGTTGTCAGTTATAATCATCAAAATTAAAAGAAATAAACATTTGAAATATATCAGTCTATGTGTAATGAATGAATATAATATACAAGTTTCACTTTTTGAATGGAATTAGTGAAATAAATCAACTTTTTGATGATATTCTAATTATATGACCAGCACCTGTATATATACAGGGCATTCAGGCTATATATTTTTCAATATGTGTCTTCCCTGGGAATCAAATGCATGACCTTTGCACTGCTAGTGCCATGATCTACCGGCTGAGATACAGAAACACTAAAAAGCGAGGGGGAAAGAAAGAGAGTGAGTGAATGGGCAGAAGGAATAGGAAATCACCTGCAGCCAGTGAGGATACTTCCCTTGTGTCATGATTCCTGTCTTATGTTGCCTTGATCTTTTATGTTATTACCTGTTTTACGCCATATTTTGTAGTCCGTTGTAGTTTTTCTTGCTGATTAGTTCTTTGATTGTTCCCAGGTGTGTCTTGTTTGTCAATCACCCCTTGTGTATATATACCCCAGTGTTTCTTATGTTTCTTGTCTGGTGTTGTTCTTCCATGGATAGTACGCGTGTGCACACGCTTGTTGTCAGTTTTGTTTTGCCTTCCTTGCCTGTGTCTGGATTTATCAGTTTTGCCTGGATTTACTTTTATTATGGTTGTTTGAATAAATGTTTACTGCACAATCCTACTCTCTTTCCTCTGAAACAGCCATGTTAGACCTTGCTTGTGAGTAAAACAGAAGCCAATTAAGTAGAAGTATCAATGGCAGGAAGTGAAGTTGGGCCTTCCTGTTTGTACAGCAGTTAGTTCCCACTAAGCCTTCTGTCCACCTCAAGGGCTACTCCTGATGTATTGAGTTAGACACAATGATCTATGGCCTAATTAATTGCAAACTATATTTATGGTGCTTCTGTGTTCTACAGCGTGGGCACAGGTGGCAGGTGATCTGTTCTATATGTAGATCAGTCTCTCCCTGTGGAGACAGTCTGGTGGTTAAGTCGTCTGGGAAACAAGTTTATTGATATGTACTTACAATGACACTGTAAGTCATTTATGACAACAGTGTTTGCCAAGCTTATACTCTGTAGGTGAAAAGACATTCAATTTCCTGGAAATAATTTTTTTTCTGACATAATTAGTCCCAAAGAGCTAGACTTGGAAAGAGAGAGGACATTTGATATACAGTTATCATAGTCTGACTTCAGAGTTTGATTCTTTTCATTTCTACTTTATTTTCACATCAATAATCCCAAAGTCTCTTCCTCCTTTTTTCACATTGTTGCTCTGCTCACACCCCTCTTCCTCTATATCTTTCTTTGACTTTCTCCCTGAGGTGAATAATCATTAGGATTGTAGACAGTGGAACTGATTCTGAGTCTTTATCTAAGCAGTAGAGCATCCCCTTCACTCTTTCCAGACCTTCTCTTTCTGAAATGAATAAAAACATTGTGCCTTGGACAGTTATGTTCAATATCACTTACTCACAAATGGCAAATGGAATATGTATAAAAGTAAATTCTTAAAGGTACACTATGCAACTTTTTTTTGTTCAAAATTAACAAAAATTTAAATAACGAGTCAATACATCAATCCTTCTTCCAAAAGTTTTTTTTTTTTTTGTCTTACCCTGATTCACTATGGTAAGCCTATTATAAATGTTTATATTTTAGAACTGTTTGGATGGTTTTTGTGGGAAATTGCGTACATACGTCACTCACGATTTTATAACTTTAATATAAAATATGAGCCTCAGCTACATTCATTGAGATAAAACTTCTCGGGTTACGACTGTAACCCTGGTTCCCTGAGAACAGGGAACAAGACACTCCTGAGACACGTTTGGAGAACGCCTCCGCGCGACAATCCTATTGGCCGGCGACAGCCTATGACGTAATACTAGTGTGAGACCAGGAAGTATTTAAGGGGCGCCTAGAGAACATCATCCACTTTTCGTCTGAAGGGATGGATATCAGGCAGCCTGGAGGCATGGCAATGAGATTTAGTGTCTTGTTCCCTGTTCTCAGGGAATCAGTCATAATCCAAGACATTCCCTTTCGAAAGGGAACTCACACTGCGTCCTGAGACACGTTTGGAGAACGAAATACCCATGCCGCCATGCTGAGGGGAGTGCATGCCAAGAAATGGCTGTGGCAGTTTCAACATAAATACCAAAAACCACTCAACCCCTTCTGGTCACACACTAGGCTGTCAGTAACATTATTCCCTAAGGCTACTGCCCAAGCTAAAAAGCCTCAAAGAGGCCTCCATAAAGAGGCCTCCATAAAGAATGGCGGCCTACCAAGGCTGCTCAAAGGCTTGGGACCAACATCTTCACATAGAAGGGGTCCCTTTAATGGAATATGGCCAAGGAACTGAAAGGATCCCCGGCCAGTCACTTTTCTGGGGGACATAAGTCGACCCCTAGAGCCACCAGGAAGGCCGATCTAGTCCAAATCATGATCTAGACAGGCCAACAAGTTGTCTGTTTCAAACAGAGTCTCTTACAAAATTCACCTCAAAGAGGTAACCCAATGAGAGGGACTGCAAAAAGGCAGTAACCAACTTGCACAGGGCAAGAGACGGGCATCCCAGGGAGTAGGACTTAGCATATCGCTGCTGTAGCGAATTAACTCAAATGGGAAATATTAATAATTATTCATAACTTATTATGATTATTAATTATGACTAATTATGAATATGTAAATCAGTTAATCAGATTAACTGGATGTAGCTACATTAAGATTAATATTACAATCAATTAACCTGTTCGTCCAGTGAACACTCAGTGTTAATTGTTTATTAATTCTAAGAAATGTTCATTTCCAGATTATGGAAAAATAACATTCGTATTGTACAGCACTACTCAGAGCATGTAGTCAGGATCTAAATCACTTAAGAGGTAAATTTATGAGCAGACGGAGTCAGAACCAAACATGTATTGTGCACAATCTTTATTAACTAACTCACAAACACATAACTAAACTACCAAACACATAATATACACGCAGGTCACACACATACGTAGGTAAGAATGAGCAATGATAGAGTTGAACCGGAAGTGGAACCGGGAATGGAGCTATAGGAAAATGTCAAAGACAATCTGGAAAATAACCATCAGTTTCCTCAGTAATAAAACACCGTGCTGACAAAGGTAAGTTTTACAAATCAATACTTAATCGCTGTTTAGTGTTCAAATGTACGATACTTGCAAGATGCCTTTAGGCTGAGGAGCATCGGATCTGCAGGCTGAGGAGGAATCTGGATGAATCGGTCCGAAGTTGTTGCCAGTATCTTCTGCGTTAGATGAAGTACTATGAAACAACTTAAAGAATAGCACATGGCTAGGTTGTAGGCCAAGGCCTGCAGCAAGAAGGGGGTCTCTTCAGTCATCCAAGAAGCAAGGAAAGAGAGGGAGTGGCATTGTTCACTGGCTTTTAACCTCTGGTCAAAGTCACACCTCTTAGTTGTTGACCGGACCAATGAAGATGTTGTATTTCCGGGCGACAACACACCTCCTGTCAGGGCTTTTACGACCGAGCAAGATTAACTGGCTGAGTTTTTGAAGAAGAGCTATTAAAGATTCTTGTAATACTGATGTGTTGCACCAGTATGGACATAACGCATACACAAGCATTTAAATCTTCCCAAAACGAACCAATAGACACTAAACATGGCATAATTGAAGTTACCTTAAATGTATCATAATACATGTGAATACAATGAGTGCAATACAACAACAGTAATAATGGATACCAATTCCTGGGGATATGCATGTTCATTTATAGAACAGTCTGTCTATAAATTAATGCAGGAATGTCTGTGTTCTGTGTGGAAAATGCAGGGAAGATGCAGGTTTCCTGCTTCTTTTTGTCTCTGCTTTTCCACGTGCAACACACACACATACTTCAGGGCAATAAAACTAAGGCTGGTCTTCTCGGGGGATGGGGACAGACCCCAGAGTGAGCTTTAAACAATTATTGGTTAACTATAACAAATAATTGTGTCTGATTTCTCTCAGTCGTTACACTGCTTAACCCTTGCAAACGAGAGGAGTACTCTACTCGACCTTGGATCTACAGAATGAATCTAAGCACTGTGGAGGCTGGGTACTCCACCTAATGAAAGGTGAACCAGGAGACGATCTATAACAGGAGACTTCAAGAGAAGCTCCTAAGCTTACAGACCAAACTCAGGAATGAGGTCCTCTAAGGACGACCCACACAAGTAAGGGAGTGTCAACAGCCTGAATATCGATCCTTCAGGGAGATCTCGCGAGAGTCCTACTACTTTCCGACCAGAGTCAAGGAGCCTTGGCCTCCTAGAGTCCTAGAGGGCCTCCTGTAAGAACAACCCTCAACACGAGGGGAGTACTAAGCTCGACCGGGGCAAGTAAAACCAAGTTCTAAGCAAAGAACCGTTTAAGCTAAAGAACAGAACAGCCTGAACAACCTGATATGAAACAGCTCAAGGGAGATAGGATAGTTAGACAGAAAGCTAAACCTAACTCCCCCTAAAAAATGCTTTCAAGGAGGCCCTAGGGAAGCCAATTACTTGATTGCAGCCACTAGAAGTATTGCAGACTTAGAATTCTCCTTCACATTGCCAACACGAGACGTGTACTCAGCATATTGCTTTTCTACCCTCAAACTAAGGGGAATACAAAACCTACGCATCTGAGCTGATGAGGAGGCCTTAAATAAGGCCTGCTACTCCCAAAACATGCCCAAGGACCTGGGGCTAATGCTTGAGCTCAAAGGGAGCGAACTCAACTCACCATTCAGCGCTAGAAAGCGCTAGAAAGGAATCACCATCTGGAGCTCTGGGGAGCGGAGGCTCTAAGCAAATACAACAACAAAGATAGGAAGCCAACACACTCTAGAAGGAATGTCAAGGCGGCCTTAAAATAGGCAGTCGCTAGGACAACTTGGCACAATACGGTCAAGGAAAGTACACAGACTCGTCCATCAGATTGCCAGACAGAGAAGCATGATTCGTCACTCCAGATAACACGTCTCCACTGCTCTAGAGTCCAGTGGTGGCTTGCTTTACACCACTGCATCCACTTTACACCACTGCATCCGCTTTGCATTGCACTTGGTGATGTAAGGCTTGGATGCAGCTGCTCGGCATTGGAAACCCATTCCATGAAGCTCTCTATGCACTGTTCTTGAGCTAATCTGAAGGCCACACAAAGTTTGGAGGTCTATAGCTACTGACTCTGCAGAAAGTTGGAGACTTCTACACACTGTGCGCCTCAGCATGCGCTGACCCCGCTCTGTGATTTTACGTGGCCTATCACTTTGTGGCTTAGTTGCGTCCAATTGCTTCCACTTTGTTATAATACCACTAACAGTTGACTGTGGAATATTTAGTAGTGAGGAAATTTTAAGGAAATTACATCTTTTTTTTTTATATACATCTTTTTTTTTTATATTTTATTCTTATATTTTTATTGTTTACTTTTATTTAATTCTTTCATAGCTATAGTTATGTATATTTTCATCTGTGTTGTATTCTTAATAATTGCACTGTCCATGGAGCGGACCTGACTCTCATTTCACTGCTGGTTATATATGCTCTATATAATTGTGCATGTGACAAATAAAAATCTTGAATCTTGAATCTTGAATTTCACAAATGGACTTATTGCACAGGTGACAACCTATCATGGTACCACGCTTGAATTCACTGAGCTCCTGAGAGTGACCCATTCTTTCAGAAATGTTTGTAGAAGCAGTCTGCATGCCTAGGTGCTTGATTTCATACACCTGTGGCCATGATTGGAACATCTGAATTCAATGATTTGGAGATTAGTGTATATTTTCTGCCTCATTCTGTGATAAGAAGTCACATCGAATCACAGAAGGTGTTTTAACACACTCAACTGACTTTATAAAGTGAGTTTTGATCTTAAACATGGTTTTAATCTAATATATTGACATGTTTTAATGCTGTTCTAATCTAACAAAATTAAGCTTGTGGTTAGATCAAATAGCATTTCTACCTAAGGTAACATTTGTAGCTTAACACGTTTTAAAAGTGTACCATAGATTTTCATAGTGCTCATTTTTCTTTCCATGGCCCCCTCATTTGAAGCAGTGCCTCCCCCTACCCCATTTGAAAATGTTCTAGACACGCCCCTGCTATTGTGAAGGGTCATATTCATCTGAAAGTTATGCAGATCCAAAGCACAACCAAAACAATATTCTTCTGCAAAATGCATGCAGTTTTTTTTTAAAGGGCCAAAAGTTACGTATTGTGCCTTTCAGATGCACTCAAATAAATAATTGGTTTGGAAAAATAAATAAATAATAAAATACAGTGAACAAAACAATAAATCCAGAAAATATAATCCAATACAGCTCCTGGTCTTTATTTGGGAGTTTAGACTAACATATTTTTATGGTGTTATAACAGATCACAACAGAACAGTATAATACCCCAAAGAAAACTAATCACAGTAGGTAATTACCTCCTCTATAAGCTCTTTTTGCATTCAATTTCCTTCTTGGAGTATTTATTCACATTAAATCAGGGGTAAGCTTGCTGCACATTTGTGTAAACCCTACATTGTAAACTACTTACACTGTAGGGGTCCATGTGTTTATAATCTCTAACATGCTATGAACACAAAAGGCAAACAGTGGAATAATTAAATATTAATTTAATTGAGCATCATTAAAACAATCGCTTACAGCTGTTCTTTGAGCATGCAAGGTAATTAGTTCTTATTTGTCAGAACTGAAACAAACTAATTTAAAATCTCTTTTTAAAAAGATGGTCTTATAGCCTTAGATGAAAATAAATAAATACAGTATAATTATTGGAATACACTGGCTTGAAAAAAAAAAAACTTACAAGATAAAAACAAAACTATATGAATTATACTATAACACTGTTTTTCATCTGTCGTTAAAGACCATCCTCTTTTAAAGTACTTTCTATAAATGTTGGGTTGGGGAAAGTTGTCACATATGTTTTAAATGTTATCCATTATAAGATTTGTTGGCCAAAAAAGTATTTTCCCCTTTTACATGTTGTTTACATGGTGTTTGATTATTGGTTCTGTATTTCATTACTAATTACTAATAAAAAACAATTCTGAAAAGTCTTAATGCCAGGTTCCATTTTAACCTCATACAGCATGATAACACGCCCTACAAAGGTCAATGTTTTTGAAACTAAACAGATTAATTTTTTGTTTTCAGGACAATAACAAGTGAAAAATTTAATGGATTTTTACTTGATTAGGCAGAACATGACTTTCAAACAATAATCCTAATATGAAAAATATTGTGTCTCCTATAGGCTAAATGCTGTAGAGCAGTGGTTCTCAAACCTGTCCTGGAGTACCACCAGCCCTGCACATGTTGTGTCTCCCTATATCTGACACACACATTTCAGGTCTTGCAGTCTGTACTAATATGCTCATGAGCTGAATCAGGTGTGACAGATGAGGGAGACATACAAAATGTGCAGGTCTATGGTGGTAGACAGCTGTAGAGCAAGTGCTAGTAAGAAATGTAGCCTATTTTTTTCATGCAACTTTTATCATAAATTTCCGAAGATATTTTTGCTATTGTAAAAGCTAGAATTGTCTTTCTTGCAGACAATCCTCATCAACAGGTCTGGGCAGTTTGGTGCGGTCTGAATGGGTTTTATATATGAACGCTCTGCCACCTGCTGGTGCGTCACTGACAATCTAGCCAATCACGCTCACTCGCCGGGAGAAGCCTTCCTCTCGTGCGCTCCGGGAGATTCCAGTGGCCTGGCAATTAGTGACCAGAGCGATACGGGGAACCGACACACAAATATTCGGACGGCAACGGACGACTGAGGACAAGCTGTGCATTTCTGGAGAGGGACCATGCGCTTTTAGTGGATCTACCAAAAAGCAGAGGACTGACAAGAACAAGTTATATCCACTGAGCATCTTTACCTTTCAGTAAACTCTAGCTAGTAAGGTAAGCAGTGTTATTACTCAATTAAACTCTGCATGCGTAGTGAAGCTGTTTTATTTTGTAGTTTCAGAATTGTTTTTGTAAACTTATATTTTTAAAATTTGGTTAAATTCATTGTTAGAATGTATTTCTGCAACTGATTGAATGCATTTTATTATATAATCAATATACCGAATTTAATTTGGCTTTTTCCTCATTATTTACAAAAACAGTGCTGAACAGTAGACTATAGCGTCACTGTTGCAAGTTATTTAACTACATTTCTCAGTAGTAAGATGGTAGTCGATATATAAATCACGAAGATATTCAGTTAAAATAAAAGAAAGAAAAAATATTTTCGTGCTTAAGTAGGCTAGCGGGTTGCGTTGACAAACACTAAAATGTTTCGCTGGAAATGTTACACGAATCTAATCACGATACGTTGCTGTCGGCTGTTTGGAACCAGGACTAGCGATGCCCTAATCGCGAATGATTCTTTGGAGTCGGTTCTTTTCAATGAATCGATCAAACTGGTTTCCAAAACGGTCTGAATCATTTGGACGGCTCACTCGCGTACTGAATCGTTTGGAGCGGTTTCTCATTGACAGTACTATATTGAACACAGAGAAGAACATGACTGCTGAATAAAGCGGATATTTGCCTACAGTTCATTGAAATCCAACTTGCAAACGCATCTTATTCTTTGGCAGCGATATTAAGTAAAAGCCAGCACCTGCACACGTGAACAACTCTCTACTGCAGGTAAATACATTTTGCAAACGAATAACGTTACGTTACACGAATGCACCGAAAGTAGCAAACAGAACCATTATGTTACCATTATATTCTTTGAAGTAGCCTACATTATATATTTCACATAGAAATACGAAGTAGCTCAAATAGCAATATCTCTGAGCTTGCCCAAGACTGTGCAAAACATTTTAAGAGTTACATTGTTGCACAGCGCTTCTTTCGTTGTTTTAAATCTTTTAACGTATGTAGAATTATTATTATTTTTACATTTTGTGAGCTTTTGTAATTTTCCTTGTTATTGGTGACCATATTGGTTATTGGCGCAAAGTTGATGTTGATGAATGATCTTGCGGGGGAGACGTTATGAGTGATGTGTTATAACTCGGGTGTCAGACATGCTCATCCGCAGATGTTTTGTTTGTTTCTGGAAATCCGAAGGCGTGAAAAGGAGAACTAAAATAGCTCTGAAACCTCCCTTAAATGCTGTGAAAGTTCGCACGCGCCTTTGCGCACAGTGTCGCAAACTTTTAGAAGAGGAAACTGATGGAAACGGAGGGCGGGGGTGCAGTGAAGGAATGTTCTGACATTAATGAGATGTCGGTCAATGCATACTCCCTTTAGAATGGAGGACAGCCAGTCTGCACTCTCAACAAGTGTACTGCGCCATTTAACATTATAGATAAGGTTGATATATTAAACTTCATGTGATGCATTTTCTGTGAATATGTGTATGATTTTGATCTTCCCTATTTTACTGGATAACTTTTTGACTAGTATTTTTAAAGTAGCCTTTTTTGAAAGTCTATGTTGTATAAACACAGTCATTATACATCTGAATAAACATACATTGTCCTATAAGTATTGGCTATGAAATAAGCTACTAAACACTTCCATAGTTTTTTTTTTTTTTTTTAAAGGAAAAAAAAAANTTAACTACTATTGGGGCATGTTGTCACTATCTGGGGTCAGGTGTCACAATAGGAGCCTGCCATATTGACCAGGCTCTCCTAAATATAAAATAGATGCATGGCATTATTTATAAGGTAATTACTTTTGACATTGTTTTACGGAAGAGCCTTTCATTCAATAATGCAAAGGCCAATAACCATAGTGCACAAAATGTTTTATGCATTTTGATTCGGCCAGTGCTTTTAACTGTGTGTGGAAACAGCAGCAAAGAACATAGTGTCCATTCCTGTCTTTAGAAAAAGAGTTTCAGATTGTCTGTGTCTATGTCTGTGTGAGAGACCTAGCCAGAGGATCCGATTAAAGGAAGGAGGGAAGAGAGATGCCGTGGAGTGCGCTATGCCCTTATATGAAAGGATTTAAAACACCTTCTAAGAAGTGAAGTGATCCCTGAAAATTTAGGCCGACCTGTCTTTTGGAGTCTATTTCTTCTCATTCTTTGCCTTTCATTGTACTTTCCTGTCCCTCCTCAGTCTCATGTCTCCACATACGCTCTTCCCTGTCTGTCACTTTCTCTCACACACACATATGCTGCACAATGCGTTTTCACAGCCTTGTGAGTCCCTGTCTATCTGTCTATCTGTCTATCTGTCTTTCTGTCTATCTGTCTGTCTGTCTGTCTGAAACAGAGTTAGATGTAACACAGGAAGAACAAACCCACCTGTCTTTCCACTTGTCACTCACGCCTCATTAACTTGTTATCGTTAGGCAACCATAATTTTAAAATGATTTAGTAAGGGGTGTATGCTTCATTTGCCTGCTAAGGCTATTACAATTTACACCTCTGTAAGTACATCACACCTTGTCAGAGTTAGGTGTCCTGAATGTGTGTGTTTTTTTTGTTGTTTTTTTGTCAAGAGGGAAGTTAAAATACTAGTCAACTCCATAGTGCTAAAAGTATTTTAACTAGATCAAACTATTGCTGATTAGCTTAATGTGTTAATTGAATGATTGTGTTAGTCGAATGCCATTATCCTTCGTGAAAGTCTTCTGGCGGAATGAAGTAAATTAATGGATTAAACTAATCAAGATGTGACAAGGCCATCCAGGGTCACATTGATGTGCAATAAATCAAAAGTGAACACATTTCATTGGTATTCCATGGTAGCAGTGTGTGTTTGGCCCTTCTTGGCTCCTGTAGTCTTCTTAGACCTCCCCAATGTCAAATGGCTGAATGTGGTGCCTCGAGCAAACACTGATGTGCTGGACTGCGTGTCCTCTCCTTGGAATGTGATTCGATTTCTGTCATGCTTTAAAGGCATTTCAAAGAATACAGGGATAATTATGTTTACAAAACCTCATCCAGAGCAGTGTTTGGGTGATTGGTAGAATTATGAAAATAAACACTCAATCTATCTATATGTTGCCTCTGGCTGTTAATACCGGTACTAATATCTAGCCTGGAGGCTATATAAAAACTTAGGTAGGGTTTGTAGTCAATCACTCACTGTAGTACCTGGTGTGCTTTCATGGTCAGATCCCTCTGTTAAATTTACAAAGCATCTGGCCCACCAGGTTTGGACAGATTCACCTTTGATTTGAATTCAGTTACATTGCTACCCTGCAGTGCTATCTTTACTGTTACATAACATTTAATATTGGTATTTCTCTTTATCATTCTTAGTAGTGGATCATTGCACATGGAAACAAGCACATTAATCACAAGCCTGTTTCCTTTTCAACTTACCCGTGTAAGCGAGCTTCCCCAGAATATGCTGGAGTTAGCCTTTAAGGATGCTCATTGATAAGTGACCAGATTTTTATTTTTTTTATTTTTTGAATTTATTGGTTTAATTTAGTCTTCTGAGATCAAGTCGTCTCTGTTTTTTATTGCTTAATAGAACTTTGGATTCACTTTGGTTGGACTTCATTAAACAGTGATGCAATGCACAAATCTGAAGCAATTATGCTAAGAAGGTTTTTTGTCACCAAATATTTATGATTTGAATTGAGTTCACACCCTAAGGAAGTTTTTTTCATTGTCTTGCATTCTCCAGACACTGTTTAATGAGTTTGGTCTTACACATTGGACGGGTAAGCCTGGTTATACTAATGTGTCGCTTATGGCGGTGCTGAGGCAGTAACTCTGACACAATCCCCATTAGCACTGTGGATTGCTGGTTTATAATCCCTCTTATTAAGTGTTCTTTTGACAAATGTAATCCAGGCGTGATCCAGGAGCATTGTGACTCCCACCCAACAGTAGCTTTTTGTCTCCAACCTAAGCCGATTTGCCTCTATATGAAGCGGATGTGGACTCTGAATTTAAAGTTAGCACAATAAATAAAGGCTATGATTTAATTTAAAATCTGTTTACAGCAGCATTGAACTATAGCAAAGTGAAAAGCAAAGTGGCTTCAGAATTCATCTGTAATGTTTTTTAATCTCTTGAGGTTTTCTAACACAAGTGGTCACACTGACACAAAAACAATCAATCAGGGTTGTCAATCAAGCTGATTCTGTAGACACAATGATTGATCTCCTGAGGGCTTGTTGTTTATTGGGGGGGCTTCCTTTAGTCTGTGATTTAGGTTTACACAATGTTTTTGTAATTTGTCTTAAGCCCTATTAAGTACAGTAATTGTTTCTTATAGGGATGTAAAGTATTTTCAACATTTAAAAGGGCTAGTCTGTGATTTTTTTATTGCTGTCTAAATCCAGAATGTCAGTGCTTTTCTTCCACCACCCCCATAAAATTCCCCGGCTGAATTACCTACTGTTTTTTTTTTTTTTTTTTTTTTTTTTNTTTTTTTTTTTTTTTTTTTTTTTTTTTGACAAACGCCAAGGTCATGTGGTAATTTAATTGCCATCCAAATCCACATTTCTGAGTTTACAAGAGGAGATCAATTCAAAATTCAGTTTACTGTAAATCCTTTTTGACCACTGTGGAACACCGTATGATAACTGTTGCGCTTCACTGTAATTTGCATGCTTTTTTTTATTTTTATGTATG
The DNA here is from genome assembly GCA_003731715.1 of Anabarilius grahami. NCBI lineage: Eukaryota > Metazoa > Chordata > Actinopteri > Cypriniformes > Xenocyprididae > Anabarilius > Anabarilius grahami. Next base: position 813,728 of record RJVU01042598.1, read on the forward strand.
TACACTTTTATTACTGAAATGCTGGGAAGTATTTACAAGAACAATATTATATCACTATTCCACCTCAGCGAAAGGAGAATGAGGAAAAAACTTGAACACTTGAAATGGGCCATTACAGCAATACAATTTTAAAACTTATTATATACACATTAAAAATATAAACCAAACAGCTTTATGTTTACCTCATGTAAATAAGAGGCTGCATTGACTTATTTTCGCTAATTTCCATCTTACATCCAGTATTTTGAGATAAAATGCAAGACAGAAAACCATTTCAACGATAGCGTTTCAGTTTTTTTTATTGCTTAATAGAACTTTGGATTCACTTTGGTTGGACTTCTTCATTAAACTGTGATGCAATGTACATCACTGTCTATCTTCCTATTTTTAAACCGGAGATTTAAAATAATCACATATTAAATAGGATATTTATTTTATATTTATTTTAAATATTAAATATTTTTTTATTATTAAATTAAAGATGAATTTATTAATATTATTCCAAGCACGTGACATTTTATTTACAGCAGACAATCATGCGACCACGTGAGCAGCATGTTCCCAGGTTTGTAGGATCGCTAAACTCGCTCCTACACCGTGAACAAATTATCATCTCAACGCATGAGTTTTATCAATGAGGTGCCATGCAAATGTATTTTTACAGATGTCCACATGAGAAACAATTACCATCCGAATAGGGCTTTAGATGAACACTCTCTTTTTTTATTTTAATTTTATTTATTTTTTTATTTTTTAATAAGTTATATTTGGTTGGTATTAGCTGATTTTCACTTGTTTTGCGGTAAGGGATGCCACACCGACTGACTCTGTTAATTATTAATACAAATAATAATTAAGTAAAGGACGCTCCCTTTATAATCACCAAAGTTGTCAATGACTTTAGTTAAGTGCGAGCTCACCCTTGCAAAAACTCCCGTTATTATCAATGAAGCTGTCTATGCTGCGACAAACTTATTTACCTGGTGTCTAAGCTTTGGGTGAATTCCAAACTGCATTTTTGAACCCTTGAAGGGCTCTTCGGTAAGGGGATGCCATTTGTTAGGGGTGTAAATAACCTAAATCGTAAAAACGAACAACTGAATCCCTTCACGAAAGGCTCTTCCACAAGTCTGTTCGAGAGGGACATGTGATGATCACTTCAAGGAAGTAATTTAATAATTTATGGTCATGTGACCCACATTGACAAGTCCTTGCCATTCATTTTAAATCAAGATATGGCGGGAGAGTTGCACTTAATGAATAAACAGAATAATTCAAGTTGGTTTGTTTTGTTGTGATATATTACACACATTTTCATCATGCATTTCATATGAAGTTTAAAAACGTCTGTAATTAGAGCAGATATTAGTGCAGATCAGGAAATTTGAGCATATCGGGAATATACACACACATAAAGCAAATTACATTTATTTGTATCATCATAACAGCAATAATAAGATATTCCTGTTGTCGCTGCCTAGCGTTGTTGTGGTAATTTTCCATGTGAAGCTAATGAGGGAATTATGTTTTCTTTCATTGCTCCCATCGCCAAGTGTGTTCCAAACTGCTTCATTATACCACAAGTGCCCTGCTCACTCCAAAGTCCCCACTTCAAGGGCTATGTCCTTCGGAGTGTTAAGGGCGTAGGGATGCTCATTTCCGATTGGAATTTGCCCTTTGTTGGTTATAATGAAGGAATTTGCAAACGAGGAAAAACTCTGGCATTTTGAGCGGATTCTGACTAACTTAAATGCCTCTGATTGGCAGTTGAGTTCATGTGTTCAACAGGCATGTCTGTATTTGGCTACACTGCTCATGCTCAGCACTTAAAAAACAGGTTGTAAATGGAAACCTGTACATGGAAATGTACACTCCACAGAGTGCTCAAACAAATACGGATGACTCAGTGCTCTGTAACGGTACTGCAGAAAAGCTAAGTCATTGACAACACTAAGACATTTGTTGTTGTCATTTTGCGCTGGCCAAAATGTCCGCAGTGATCTTGAATGCATATTGATGTATAGTGATGATGATGATGCTGCAGCTGTTACGGGTAGCTGGTGTAAAGACGAGGCTGATACGGATCTCCACAATAACACTGGGTATCTTTAATGAACAACAGAAGGGAACACCAAACATACACAATATAACATTAAGAACAGACAAGGAGTGAAGGGAGTGAGTCCATATAAATAGGGAGTGCTGACGAGGAAGTCCAGGTGATGATGATCAGTGATGATGGGGAGATGACGAGGAAAGTGAGTGCAGGTGTGGAGAACAGGAGGATCATGGGAATTGGAGTTCAGGAGACAAGGGATCTGTGACATTACCCCCCCCTCCCGGTAGGCGTGACCTCACGCCGTAGATGCAACTACGGGGAGGGGGGGTGGGCGCCCTGGAGACCTCATGCCGGTGCAGGGAGAGGAGTGGGCTGGAGTGGAGGTCTCCAGGGCGGGTCCATGAGCCAAGGCGGGTCAGGGGCCTTGGCAGGCCACGGCGGGTCAGGGGACGTGGGCTGCCATGGCGGTGTAGGAAGCCCACCCACATGTGTGGCGCCCACATGTACCCCACCCACGGGTACCTGGCCCCCCCCCAAAAAATACTTTGGGAGGTTTAGGGAAGTCTTGGTGAGACCACGAAGAGGAGTGGACCCGTGGGCTTGAAAGGGCTCGGAGAGGGCAGGAGCAGGCTTGTGACGGGCTTGAAAGGGCTCGGAGAGGGCAGGAGCAGGCTCGTGACAGACTGGAGATGCCGGCTCGGCGGCGGAGACTGGAGATGCCGGGAGAGAGGTCCAGTCCATCCCCTCAAAGACAATTAAAATCCCCACAGGCACTGGAACTGGCTCTGTGGAGACTGGAGCGACTGGCTCGGAGAGGGCTGGAGCGGCAGGCTCGGAGAGGGCTGGCGGGCTGGAGTAGGCAGGACCGTAGGGCTCGGCGGCAGCAGGAGCTGAGGGCTCGGCGGCGACTGGCGGCCTGGAGTAGGCAGGACCAGAGGGCTCGGCGGCGGCTGCTGGAGCAGAGGGCTTGGCGGCGACTGGCGGCCAGGAGTAGGCAGGACCAGAGGGCTCGGCGGCTGCTGGAGCAGAAGGCTTGGTTGCGACAGGCGGCCAGGCGTAGGCAGGACCGTTGAAGCGGTATGTGCAGGGTTCTGGGGTGAGGTGAGCTGGCGATGCCCGATACGTTGCTGAGGGGGCTGGACAAGGACTCTGGTTCTTTTGAATTTCATCCACTTCAAAATTAGAACCATTTAAAAGGAGAATACTATTTAGAGAATCGACTAAGGAGAAATTACAGGCTGGTTCGTTATAACGAATTACGTCCTTGTCCAGTCCCATCAGAAACACAACGTTAATACAGGCATCAGTCCAGCTCACCAAATTGGAAACCTCCAAAAACTCCTCCACATACCTCTCCAACGGCCTGCCACCCTGCCGCAAGCGGCAAAGTCTTTCGTCCGCCTTGAGAGGCTTAGGGGGTACAGGGACCAGGAAGATACCCATCTTGCTGTTGTGGATGTCCAGCGGTTTGGGTCTGTTCTTCTGTTACGGGTAGCTGGTGTAAAGACGAGGCTGATACGGATCTCTACAATAACACTGGGTATCTTTAATGAACAACAGAAGGGAACACCAAACATACACAATTTAACATTAAGAACAGACAAGGATTGAAGGGAGTGAGTCCATATAAATAGGGAGTGCTGACGAGGAAGTCCAGGTGATGATGATCAGTGATGATGGGGAGATGACGAGGAAAGTGAGTGCAGGTGTGGAGAACAGGAGGATCATGGGAATTGGAGTTCAGGAGACAAGGGATCTGTGACAGCAGCATCATGCATAGACAAATGCTTTCATTTACCAATGCCACTGTAGAAATGCTTTTATTCATGCACATCCATGACTCATTTAGTCCTTGAGAGTAGGCTTACTTGATATCAACATGTCAGCACCCTTCTGTCAACCAACTTTATGTAAGATATTGTTAGGCTATTCTTATGACTGCAGTTTCATTCTCATATGAGTTTACATTTATATTTTTATAATTTTTCAAAAGTATGATTAATTTCTTAAAAAAAAACAAAAAACAAAATCCCAAACAATATTGATAGCAACATTATCTGAACCACAGAAAAATACTTACAGAAGCACCACAAAGAAAAATTTGAATATTTCTGCATTTTTTAATTTGCATGGCTTGTTATATCTTTATTCTGAATTAGAAGGAGCTTACTGGACTACTGGACTCACCTCCAAAGCTACAAAAGCCCACCACAAAAAAATTGTTCATTGTTCTCCCACAAAGAGAGTTGCTAGGGCCATTAACATATGGAAAAGCAGTTGAGTTGGCAGGGCTTTCAAAACTCATCCATTGTAAGACCAACAATCGGTGGAAAAATTGGTTAGTAAGCTGCTCGCCTTATAGGACTAGAACCCCCAAGTCTGAGTTGACATTCAGAAGCCTCCAAAAACGCAAACAAAGCAAAGTGAGACAAGGTCCAGGCGTGTATTGTCCATTATAAATATGCTGTAATTACTTCAGACATCTCAACAACTCAGACGCCATTCTGCAGCTGGACAATTATTTACAACTTCCCTTCAAGTAAAACTGCAACAAAATGCACTCACTCTAAATAGAACCCCTCAGCACCAGGCTAAAATATTATAGCCTATAAGTAACTCATGTCTTAGGCTGAATGCTGCATGGCAGACAGACCAGCCAACACTAAAATTAAGAGGAAATTGACAGATTTTGCTTCTAATATATTATTTACTCTTCAGACTGTAGTGTTATATCCCTGAGGGCACCCAGAAGTGAATCAAGCTTTGTAAGCAACCCGGCAGAGAAAGTGACCCCCGCCCCTCTCTCTGTGCGAGGCTGTGAGGTGGAGGAACACTCTAGAAAACATAAAAGCCTTTGCCAAGATGGCCTCCAAGGGGGACCCTTGGGGAAAAAATGCCTAGTGAATAAAGGAATGAACATTGACAAGGAGTCTTTTCTGTGAACTGGACCAGTTTTGTGGAGGTCTAACTTCTCTTAATGGATGTCACCTTAAATCATATATCACTAGGTTGCTCCCTTCTTCAGGGAAAATGTAACAGTGACATCTTTTTCTTTAAATTTTGCTTTCTGTTCTTTAACACTCAAAGAAATATATATTTTTTTCCCTCTAGTTTTTTTGCTAATACAATAATGACAGTTAAACACAAAAACAAAGCTGTTTCTCTGTCAGCAACTGCTCAAAGTTATATGTTAATTTAGATTTTTGGCTTGTGAGAATTTTTAGTGTGCTGAGCGGTTTCATTTGTAAAAGAATAAAGTCATTTTGTGTGCCATGAAACTGTACGGTGTGTCGCCATCAGCTGTAAAAGGTCTAGTTTGCTTTCCCTTGATGTGTTCAATTCGATCAGCCCACTCATAGAGATTTAAACATTATTCACACTCTCCGAATGTTATTGGATCCTGTTCAGACTTAAAAAACAAAACAAAAAACAATTCAATGTTCTGCACCAAACTTGGCATTAATAGTACTTTTGTCTGGAGTAAAACCTCAAAAACAGATGGTCCTACGGTTTAGTCAGAGATATTGTAAGTCTTTGTAAAGCTATATTAATGTTGTACATGTTGAACTGGTCCTTCCTGGTATTGCAATTTTGTATATACATGTTGCTATTGTATGTTAAAGTTGTTAATAGAGAGGAGCATAATCTGCCTCTGGAATTAAATTTCCTGCAAGGAATTTCTTTGCTGTGTATCTATTGTCACATTTTACTCTCCTCGCGCACACACACATCTCTCTTTCTGTGTCTTCTCATCTTTCAGTGGTTAGTCTGTGGCTGCTGATGAGTAGAATTTTGAAACCAGAGGTCACCTGGGTATCATCTGTGATTGGATGACAAGCGCCTATAGTCTCTTATGATCATCAGGAGGATGTGTGTTAGGAATACTATATTGCTATACTACTCTTGCAATTTTGGCAGTAGTATGCATACTGTGCATAGCTGTACAACTGAGCACACTACGTGTGGGATACTGTATTTCACAATGCAGTGCACCTATTTGCATGGAACATATAAACCAAAAGTAATGTGATTTTTAACCAATTGGTCAAGGATGGTTGGTTAACATGACGCTGCTGGTAAATGCTGCAACTTCACCATCTGGTTCTAAAAAGCATATTTCTCCTGTGATTGACATTCAAATGTAGGCGTGGATTTTGACACAATTTTCTGCCAGAAAATGTATATAAATGTATATAATTTATATCACTATAAATTATATACATAGTGACATTTTATATATATAGTGATATAAAGTTCAGCCAGCAGCGCAGAGCGCAAGTGAATGCAAAACTCTCTTCCTCTTTAATACTAGTTACAGAATAAACATGATACATGAATGAACATCTGAAGGCATATTGAAAGGTAGTACAACTTTCTGAAACAGTCATATCTCGTGTAATCGCTCAAACAGTGTTTCAACGATGGAAAGACATCAATAAAACGGCTTGAAAACAATAGCCTATGTCACGTAGCATTTACCTCAGAAAAGACATTCACTGTCCACAGCTCATTAGAGAAATTAACTTTTTCGCTTAGTATTAGCCCATACATTCATTATATTTTACTTAACCTGATTTGAATTTAGGCTAATAGTTTGGGCTCAGTTGTTAATCTAGTTATTGGTTATAATAGTATCCTGATGTTCAAGTAAGGGCTCCCTACATAGTTTACAGCATTAGCAGAGATAATTTTTTTTTTATCCTTAAGTATATTAAATTAAATTATAACAGAGACACAATTTGTTCAGTAAACCATTGTTTAAAAAAAAAAAAGCAAAAAAAAAAAAAGCAATTTTATATTTAGTTTTCTCCCCACCTGCTGTACCGAACCCGTACCGAACCGTGACTTCAAAACCGAGATACGAACTGAATTATTTATTTTAGTTTTTTGAGGGATCTAAAAGTATAAAATTGATTTATTTATTCATTTTCAGCTGTCACTTTCTGCTGTCTTTAATGTCACAACTCAGATAGTCACTCATAGTCAGTTTGGCCTCCATAACCATTTTTTTTTTCTAAAGTGAAAAGTGGACACTTGAACTTGAGTTTATGTGATGACAGTGTAGCATACTGTTTAAACTGCTTATTGTTGCATTATGCATTGTTTCATTAAAAACAAAAAAGTATGCAGTGAACAGTATTCTTATCTGAACGTATAGACTCAACTCTCTGTACATTACCTATTCTTTTCAATTTTAAATGTGTTTGCTATTTACAGGATGATTTATTTTGTTCTTTCCTTCCTTTCATCCCCTTCTGTGATCATAATTGCGCTTTTGGGATTCAAACGTAGCAGCCGGAAGACAGAGTAATATTTGATTCTGTTCATTAACTTTTAATTATTTGTCATTATTTATATTTATTTATTTATTTTTTATTTTTTTATTGTATTGGAGATTGGTGGCATTTTTTTTGTATGGCAATATTTGAGACAATTAACCTTTATTCCGTCGTCTTTTTTTTTTTCTTGCAGCTTTGCTTGGGCAAAATCAGCTCATATATAAAATGCAGTTTATGAGGGATGATGACCTTATGTCTTCCATGGCTGATTATTAACTTATAAGAAGCTATGAGTTTAGCAAATGCAATTAATGCACCATAAATTGTATTTAGGGACAATGAGAAGGAGATAAAGTATGAGTCAGATCCTTCAATTTGGAAATATTCCAAAGCCTTGCCTTTGTAATTTCCCAGGAAACATGGTGAATGCTCACTATTACATCATAATTATAGGATGTCTGGATGGTTTGGATTCCATTTACAATAGAGGCAAATCAACATAAGAATATTATTTGGCAAGGTGAATTTCAGGGCTCAAGGATTCACAACATGAAAAGTCCTGGTTGCCTAGACACAGATTAATCTTTGCCCTGGATTATTCTGTCAAATAAGATTATAGAGAATTGAGAACGTTTTAATCCAAAACAAGACTTATTCTATGTCCAGGGAACTGACTTGAACTGACCCCATGTCACATTTGAAATGATGGGCCTTTAAAGTGCATGCTTTCCATTGGCACAAATATCATGCATCTTTTTCTTTTGTGCTAATAAAATATGATGGTTGTAACGATTATGTTCAGTTTTGGTTTAATTTTCACTGTTTGATATGTTCCTGTTTACCTGATTTCATGGTTAGTTTCCTCATTTGTTAATTAGTCCCACACACCTGTTCTGTTTAGAAGCCTTGTGTTTTTCTCAGTTCTTTATCCGGTATTGTTTATGTTCATGTGGAAAGCTAAAATGATTTCCTAGTGTTTCTCCTTTGTTTAATAAATGTCTTTTGTTTCATTCTTCATTTGTGCGAGTCTTTAAAACATGACACTGGTTATCTGCATACATATTTTTAAAAATGTATTAGTATCAGTTGATATTGTATTTATAACAGATTGAATATTTAATTGTGCATGCTCATGTCCCTTATTTTTACATTTAACTTAGTTGCATCATCTAACGCTAAGTTAATGTTAAAAAAAAACAATGAAAAAATAACAGTGTATTTTTTTTTTAGCATTTCATTTAATGTATTTGGTTTTAGTTTTTAGTGTTTCATTTGTACTTAGTTGAGAATTATAACACAATAAATGTCTCAGTTCATTCATACTGGATGCGGTTCACATACAGGTATTTCCTCTGGACTATCTCCCTGTCACATCATTAGTAAAATATCTATTAAGGTCATTAAAACAAAATATGACTTTCCAGTTAATCAGTCTCTCTTTCCATGATCTCAGCCGTGGTTTACAGTCTTAATCTTCATCTTAATCTTTGCCGTCTTTTTCCAACTCTTCTCCCTTCCCCCTTCTCACTGAAATGAACAAACATGGAGTGATTGAAGTGTTCAGACATGATAACCCCAAATCAACACAGATAATTTTGGCACAGTGGGCAATCTTCACCAATTTAACACCATATATTTCACAGACCTTTGCAAACACCCCACACCTCTCTATAAACCTTCTGTCCATTTATTTTACCATGCTGAGTTCTGTTGTATGGTTTGTTAGTGCATTGCAATGCTTGAGGTTATCAGTGGCCGTATTCAACAATTCTGATTTTTTGGAAAATTTAGTTGCTGTTTCTCATCTGTACAAGTGATTGACATAATGCGACTTGCTGCGCTGACGGAATGTAAAACACTACATTTGAAAACAGCCTAAATTAAATTCAGATTCATTCACAAAAGATTTCACAATTCATTGAGCCATTTCTTTTTAATAATTGTGAAGCAAAACATTAGGCTTTGCAAATACAGTCACAACTGATTGTGCGTTTGTTTTCTTGAATATGAATTGTATGATATTTGCATGTGATCACAGTTGAGAAGTTAAACTAATGGAAGATTGAATTTTATTAATATACATATTGGTGAATAAGATTTGTGAGTTTAAATTCACAGGGACTTGATAAAGCAAAGCATCTTTCAAAGTTTTGACGAAAGAAGTGATAAAAATATGAGGATTAAGACAGCCGTGTTATAATTACTCTTAACAGCAGGTTATTATTTGCAGAATAAAATGTTATTTCTTCAAGCGTTCTCTTCACTTAGTTCAACACTGAATAAAAAAATGTCATGGTTAAAAACTGATTCTTTAATTGTAATTACATAATTCTGGCTAACCGTGATAGCTATATTTGATCGTTAATTGTTTTAAATATGGCTAACATCTTAAAAATGTGTTTGAACAACTATCAAACAATTTATTTTGTTGAAAATGAAGCACTATTTCAGCTAAATTTTCAAAACTGATTATATGTAATTCTAAAATAAATGAAGTGTGACTAAATGTTATTTGCCAGGTAATTACTCAGATCCAATGTACGAAATGCATCGCTCAGCTCCAGAGCACTGCTAACTAAGCTAGAAACTTGCTTTAGTGGCCAGAAACATACACTGCCTCAGCTAATGTGCTGTAAAGTTCATTCTGGTTACATCAACTCTTAGAGTGGGCTTGGGGTGAACCGCAGGCTGATTCATCTGTCTGAAAGAAGAATGAGGGGTCCGTTTTTGCTGTTGATGCTGGACATGACCAGGGCATCTGTGACTTACATTTCAGTGTGGTTTAAAAATGTCACTTCTTCTCATTTGAGGCAAGACTCTTAGGTCAGTCTTTCCACTTACAGTCTCTTTCCCTCTCTTTCTCCCTCCAGCTTCCTTCCTCCCTCCCTTTCCCCCCTTATAATTTTCCCCAGTTTGCAATGAGTTTGATGTTATGTCTGGCAGAAGACTGCATAAATTCATTTTCCACCATCACAAGCTCGCTGAGTGCTTATGCAGGAGTTAATGAGCCATTCATTTAGTGCTGTCTCCAGCAGACCACAACCATCTCGAGCAAATTAGACTTTCATTCTGCTTCAAGACGACACAAGGAAAACACAACACAAAGATTTAGTCTAAGGCCTCGGTGGAGGGTTTAAGGAAGCAGAGTTAGCCTGAAAAATATGGGGCAAAACACCCCAAATATTGAGCTTTTTTTCTGAATGCAGCTTTGATGCAATTTAACGCAATTATTATGCTTCCGTGACTTTGAAGGCTTGTTCCAAGGCAGTTATTCCGAGGTTATTCGCTGTAATTTTTAGCTGTAAACAAATGTTAGCTCAGCTGTCCAATAACATTCGAGCAAGCAAAAAACTGTTTTTACAACACTTCACAGCTTTGCGTTTTGGTTGCAGTAACATTATGTTGCATATTGTTCCAGAAACCATGTCACTAATCAAATACAACAAACAAAAGCTTAGATCTTTGAGAACATATGAACATCAGAAAAAAATAAATAAATGAGTATTGTTTTCTTGTTTTAATCTAGAAATCCTTAAAGGTTTTTTAGGATAAACCACTGAATTCTGTTATATTGAGGGATGCGTAGTCTTTCTTTAAAAAGTGACATTGCTATCTACTGACCTGGCATGCATAACACAGCGTTTTTAGTCCTTTTTGCAGATCCGTGTGAACGGGGATCATTTTGACAGCTTTATCTATACAAAGAAAAAACGTTTCCCATTATTTATTTATTTTATTTATTTTTTTTTCTTACATCGTTGTCATGTAAATGACCCTTATGCTTAAAACAAGAACAAGTATATTGGTCAATGAGGTATGAAAAATAAAATTCATTTAAAGGGGACCTATTATGCCCCTTTTCACAAGATGTAATAAGTCTCTGGGTGTCCCTTTAAATGCAAATGAGCTGCTTCTCCTGTCCTCCTTTCCAGAAGAGGGTGAAGCTTTAACAGCTCATTCTTCGAACACTCAACAACTGGTTGTTTACACACACTGTGGACACAAATGAAGATGACGTGTGTTGGAGTGAATTTTGCATAATCGATCACCTTTAAGATATCTCTGAA
>RJVU01042598.1:828666-854499 GCA_003731715.1 Anabarilius grahami
CAACCAGGAACATCTGAACAGCATGAAGAGCAGAAATGATATTTCTCCATATTTGTGGTGGAGGTTTTTGAAACATGCACAGTGACATGTTTTGGATCTCTGAGCTTTAAACTGTAATACAGATATGCTGTCATAACATCATATGATGAAATGACATTTATATATGTCTTCAGAGTCATAATTCATTTAGCTCTGCATATTTGCACAGGTCACTGTGTAATTGCTTCATACACACAAATATACATGAACACATTTTTTTTCTGTGCCGTGTTGCAGGATTATGGATTATTACATAAAAGACACAGAAAGGATTCTGTGAGAAAATACTGTGTCTGGTCACTTGTTGAGTGATTTGTTTGTATAGTAAAAGATGAGGTTCAACACAGGGCACTAAACAATGATCCTTTTATGATTTCTGTGTTTTATTAGCCTTATATCCTCTTCTAAACATCTAAATATTCAGATTAAAGGCATTACTTCAAATTATTTGCTAGTTTTGGGATATCAGCCTTATATGATATACAAGTAGAGTTATCTTTGTAAAAGTGGGACACTATCAGGTTTTGCGACTGAAATTTGTTGTGGGCCTGTAATTTGTATCATTCATTTGTTTACATACTTGTGTATTTAACTAATATTGCAAAATAAATTAGCTTAAATAAGCTTGAAATTATTTGTTTAAAGGGGTAGTTGACCCAAAAGGGAAAATGTTGTCATAATTTACTCATCTTTATATAAAAGCCTTTTTGACCTTCTTTTTTCCATGGAATGCAAAATAAGATATTCTAAAGTTTTCAGGCTTTAAAAAGATCACAAAAGCACCAGTAGCTTTTTTTTTATGATAAAATTTATTATTGAAAATCTTGACATCCTCATTCATTTTTAATCCGATATTTTCAATGAATGTCTTGATCCAATTCACAAGACTAATCTGAATGATTCATTCGAGAATAGACTTATCCGATCCGATTCAATGTACCGGACACAGCAGTTTGCAGCTCGATTATCTGTCAATAGTGACTTACATTTTGGTCTGTTTCTCACACAAAGTTATTATATGACTTCAGAAGACTTGGAACATATGGCACAAGTCAAATGGACTATTTTTATGATACTTAATGGCGCTTTTACATCTCTTTTGAAGCTTAAGGGCATCAATTTTAATTTTTCCATTTTTTTTATTTATTTATTTTTTAATGAGCTATCCCTTTAAACTTGACCTTCTAGTGTGAAAATATGTGACAAAGAACAGAAGTTTCCTGTCATTTTATATTCTGGCCACAGCAATGAATGTCTTGATGATGGTTGGTTTGGCTCATATATTGAGGCACATACAGATAGATAGATAGATAGATAGATAGATAGATAGATAGATAGATAGATAGATAGATAGATAGATAGATAGATAGATAGATAGATAGATAGACACAGACACAGACACAGTTCAGTGAGGCATGACACATATTTTAATTATTGTCAGAAAGCATTTACTCTGAGCGCTTTTGCTCAAAGTTAATATAGTCTGACAAATATCATCCTGGCAGACATTAGTAGCCTTCTCTTTTACACACACGATCACCTTCCTCTGTCAGTGTATGGAACTCTCTCATGTCTGTTTATATACGTTCTCCCTACACGTTTAAAATACTAATGAATATCGAAACACGCTTTCCCGTCATGGGTCATTCCAAGACTTGGCTTTCAGTCCATCACAGGAAAACACCTTATCAAACAGATAAAGAAACATTTGGTTATGGCTTTGTTTTTTTTGTTTTTGTATGTAGTTTTTGCATTCTCTGCATTAACAAACTCCCATATGTAAATACATACCGTTCAAAAGTTTGGGGTTAGTATGTTGTTGTTTTTTTTTTAAATAGAGATCAATTGATACTTTTATTCAGTTAGCATGCATTAAATTGGTCAAAAGAAACCGTAAAGTCTTATAATATTACAAATGATTTCTATTTCAAATAAATGCTGCTCTTTTGAACTTTCTGTTCATCAAAGAATCCTGGAAAAATGTATTGCCATTTTTTCAAAAATAATAAGCAGCACAACTGTTTTCAACATGTTGCTCAAATGTTTTTTTTTTTTTTTTTTTGAGCAGCAAATCAGCATATTAGAATGATTTCTGAAGAATCATGTGACACTGAAGACTGGAGTAATGATGCTGAAAATTCAGTTTTGACAGCACAGGAATAAATTACATTTTAAAATATATTAAATACAAAACCGTTGTTTTTAATTGTAATAATATTTAACAATATCACTGTTTTACTGTATTTTGATCAAATAAATGACTTGGTGACCATAAATGACTTCTTTCAAAATCATAAAAAAATCTTACTGACCCCATTTGGAAACTTTTATGAATGTCATTCTCGTTCCCCTCAATTTCATAGGTGTCCTAGCAGATTAACAACCATTGTATTTCATCATATTAAGAATAAACATGTTTGTCGTCACCGATAGCCTTGTGGTTAGTGCACCGACATTTGGCGCAACTGCGTTCAAGGCGACCCGAGTTTGATTACCGTCTCAAGGTCCTTTGCTGATCCTGCCCCCCTCTCTCTGCCCAATGCTTTCCTGTCTGCTCTCTACTGTCCTATCCAAATAAAGGCACAAAAAGCCAAGAAGGTTTTGTCTTCATTTTGAACAAAAAATTTATTGATTTACATTTTGAAATCTAACAAACCAATTTTTTTATTTATTTGAAAAGTACATTTCTGTCATGACAACTCTCGGAGTGTTTGGCATGGTAATAAATATGACAATGTTGATGTATTTGGTCTTGGCGGAATAGATCTTCTACAGCTGCTACTGTTATTGCTGCTGTTGCTGTTGTTGGTTATTGCTGCTGTTGCTGCAAAGCAAGTACGGGACTTGCTACTGCCAATAAATAAACGACACGCTGTGAGCAGCTGCTATACAAAATAACATATATGAATCACCAAAGCAGATCTATACAGGTGGAGCTGGGGATGGTGGAGAGTTTCTGAAAGTCCGCTGCATCTGCTACAGCAAATGCTGACCAAGTATTTGAAAATTGAGCAGCGAGCTCATTGGCTACTGATACAACAGGAAGCAATCAGCTGTGCCCTATATAGAATGATAAATTAAGCAGAATTAAGGACTTTTCAGTCCGTGATATCTAGAGTTTCATGACAGAACTTTTCTTTAAATGCCACTTTGTTATATAATGTAAATAGTATTTTAGCCTCTTTGTGCTTTCATTTGGGTATCCAAGACATGACTAGCAACACTTCTAAGCAATAATATAGTGGAATTGACTGACATATTGATCAAATAGCCAGTGGCTGAACATTGATTGATTGGACGTTTCATCTGGTGATTGATTTGTTTCATGCAATTAATGTGAAACAGTAAGTGACTTAAAAAGCACTTTGTAGCCAGCAACCTCGAGAATCATAAATCATTAGATTTCCTAGTGTTTGGATGGATGGGTTTTTCCTGAAAATGTCCCCTTCATTCCTTCCTCTGGTTCCCCTCATAACCCCTGAGGTCTCACAGTATGGAGTAAACTATCTGTCCAATCCACTTAGAGTTTATTAAGGACACACACACACCCCATTGTGAGTTAACTCTAATTACTGGAGCTTGATTTGTAGCGGTCAGGAGTTTACCGGTAAGGTCATTGGTAAGATGTGTCAAGATGCGAGAGGATTCATTTAAATTCATTTAGTTTTATGAACATTAATAAAAAGACATGCTTTTCACAAATGGATTCTGCTCTATTGTTTATCATCAATATCTTAAATAAACTCAGTAACAGGTGAGGTAACTCTACAGATTTACCAAGATCATTGATTGGGGGGTGGTGGAATCAGAGAATTAGTTCTCTGATATAACAGAAGCCAGTCTTAAAGGGTTGTTTTGGGTTCAGTAGGCTCTTTCAACAGCATCTGTGTCATGCTGTCAAGTACTTTAGAAAACAATTTTGACATCCCTCAGTTCGTAAAAATGGCATGCACAGTAATGCACTTACAAAGGAAGCCTTTAGGGCAATACACGATGAAAAATATTATAATACACAGCATTTTTTTATGGATTTTGCATCAGTATTGTGATGTCATCAGTGACTGCGGTTAGAAGGTATTGCTGTAGTATTACCTCAATAAACTCATGCCTGAAACAGACGTTGCAAATCCTCTTATGCATGACTCACCAAGAAACGTTTGATTTATGGCTTAGATATGCAGGTGGGATGGTCAATGACATCTAGGGCTTTAAGTTTTTCATATTAAAATTATCATTAATCCAAATGCATTGCAGCATTGAGTGTGTAATGATTTCTGAGTGCTGGCCTTGTACTGAGAGCAGCTTGTGAGACCTGGACTGAGAGTAAGCAAACAGAGCCTGTTCCACATTTTTATGTGCCGTTTATTTAGGGCTGTCAACAGTCTGTCATTCTGACAACCACATTCAGGGGAAGGAGAATAAATTCAACAGGAGAAATGCTTGAACAGATTCAAGGTTTGTGGAAGTAACTGTGTTGCAGACACACTTTGATCGTTGTTGTTTGTGTAGGTATGACAGTGTGAGTTTGTGTGCAATTATAAAAATGCTATTATTTTTGGACTTTTCAATGTGATGATTTCCGTCAGAGCAAATGACACTTTTTTTGAGATGCTGAACAGCAGATGTGTTTTATTTTTTATTTATTTTTTATTTCCTGCTAGCATTAATCATTGCATCCACTTTAGAGCGTCCTTGAAATCGTTATTTACACATCCACAAACCAAGGGACAAAAGACTGTGTACTGATGGATTTTTCTTTTGCTATTGTTGTTAAAGATCAATAATTCAAATAAAGATCAGAAATAACACGTCTTTCTTCAAACGTTTTCTAAAAGCAATGAGTTTCATATATACACAGAAACAAATGTGCATAGATGAAATTCATACATTAATTTAATTGTTTACATTTAAGAAGTTTAAATTATTGAATATTCTAAAAAAATAGCATATTCTAAAAAAAAAAGAAGAAAAAAGTAAAAATAGAGCCCAAATGTTCTGTGATAAGATGAAGGAATTTTCCATATTAATATTTCGCAGGTATTTTCCTCATACGCATTATATTGTGTTAAAAGGAAATTTCTGTAAACTTAACGGAAAATGTACGGGCAGAAAATTACCTGTACCTTTTCCATTTTTCTACAGATTTTTACAAATGTGTGGATATATAATATATATGTATATGTCAAACCAATAATTATTCAGACATTTTTGATATATTTTTACTAGTGGGTGCAGGACACTATAGTTCATTTATGTAAGCGAGGATAGCAAAACAAAGTAAACTGTGACATATTATACCCACAAATTATTCATACAGTGGTCTACCAGTAAAATTGATAAATATGGAACCAGAAATTATTTAGACATTTGACCTGACCATGTTTTAAGTGTTATCTGACACTGTTTTCTGACACAGTTTAACTCTGAGATCTAGTCATATTTTATTACCATTTGTTTAAACTAGTGAATAAACTGTATTAATGAATGAAATGTTCAAGGTGTCTGAATACATTTTGGTTTGACTTTTATATTTATATTTATATATATATATATATATATATATATATATAGCGTTATAAGAAACATCNCAGCAGTTCATTTTTTTTTATCACTTTTTTTGCACTAAACCAAAAAATTGACAGGCCTAGTTAAAATTAAATTCTATTAGTAATTATTCTTACATAATACAAAGCAAAAGCAAGGCTATACCATAGTGTTTGAATTGAATGTTAATTTATACTTAACACTGAAGTACTTGTGTAATGGAAAATTTGAACATTTTTCATCCAATTCAGAGAGCAGCTGAAAGTAGGCACGCGTCATTGTCTCTGTGTTTCCTCTCGTCTCTCATAAGGAGAAATCTCTGTTTGATTTATCCTGTTTGAAACAGACAGTGACACTTATATCATTTGTCTTATTGCTATGGTCCCTGCAGGAGCAGGAATCTAAACACAGCGAGGCAGGAGACGGCTGTATACACCTCTTCCTGCAGTGAACAGCACTGTCAGATGCAGGAAATGTTCTTGAGAAAACCTGTCTACACTCTGGTGAGCTTTGCTCTCAAGGGAACATATGAAGGGGCTTTTAGGGTAATATTCATGGATGACTGAAAATAGGAGTTTTTTTTTCAATAATAAACTTTTGGAAGTATAGTGAAAAATTCATATAAGTTCATCATCAGCAAGTTGCAGGTGGCATGTTATAGACTGTAACCCCAGGTCGTGTGAAGCTGTTTGCATGTGCATAGACTCATTCTCTTGAGAGTGCAGACAGCTTGTAGCTGCTGGAGCTTCAGTTCTCATCTGGCAGGCTTTACCTATTTTCCATTCCAAGACTAAAGACTCATGACCTACTAGTGTCTTCTCACTGCCCTATTAGTCAAACGCCACTCACATATAAACCACCTGTCCACTAAGATTATCACAAACTCAGTTACAGTGGATGGGAGGTCCTTATTTATTATCCAAATAGTTGGACGCAACAGTGTTGTTATTGTTGAAATAAAGATCAAATAAAATACAATATAAATATTTTATTTTTACTTAAACAAACAAACAAACAAACAATAGTATTTAAAAAACGTAAATGAAAATAAGAAATTAAATTTTCTCATGCAGCAAACAATGTAGTTTCCCTCATCTGCTGAACATTGGATTTGGATGAAGAATCTGATCCTAGATTATCAGATTTATGGGTTTCATTATCATGGAGCAGCAATCAGAATTTCCAATCAGCTTTTATATTCATATATACACACACATCATGCCTGCCAGAAGATGGCTACGCTTACCCCAGCCTTACACATGCCAGTTGACCAAACAAGGAAGACTTCTGCACACTTTTCTCATCCATTACTGAAACATGCACATAAACAATAGCTGTTTTTAACACAAGTGCATGCCAGAGCCCAATTAGTGAATGTACTAATGCCTGAAGCCTTGTTTGTGTGTTCACATATTGTGCCTGTCTCATATATAGGTATAGTGAGTAAAATTTTCTCTCATCCATAAAGGATGACGTTGATTATATTTTTAATGCATACTATTGCTGGCCCACGCATGAAGAAGTGTCATGCTTTTATAGACCAGAACTGCTTTGTGTTTATGATAAAGCATTATACAGATTCCACCATGTTTGTTGTGTCATTTAGTCATGAATGGGATGTTGAACAAAATCATTCGAGGAACATACAGTACGACCTCACCCGTGATGTGAGCCATGTTTCGTTTGGCGCATGTATTGGGTTGTGAAAGGGTCAGTAAAATGAGCTTTGACAACCAAAAAAGGCCAGAGACATGTCCACATTAAACCAAAAGGTGAAAGTAATAAATTCTAGCAGACACAGTCTAAGGACACTTTCATAATGCATTCTTGAATATTCCATGCTTTTGAGTCCAGTAAAGACTAGTAGGTTCTGGTAACAATTTGTAAGTGTTCTTTGTAGTCAGTGTAGTCCTCATTTAGATGAATTAACTGATTGTGATATCCAGGCTGCTGTAATATTCCTGTTATCTCAGCAGTTTTACAGTGTTGTAACAGCTGTGATAAGATTTTAACGCAAAGCAGTTTTTCCACACTAAAACCGAAAATGCTGTGTCATGCAACAACCAATCAGAACAGCTTGCGGATAAGTCCTTTTATGGTTTTCCTTGTGGAACCTGAGGGATATACCATATAGTATCCAATGTTTTTACAGTCATTTTCTCCTTGTCCATTTTTAATGTTTAATATAAAATGAGGTGTAGCATTTCAGTCGATGTTTTGGTGTAGATGGTAAATAAAAACAAGCTTATTTTATTTTTATTTTTTTTTATATTGCACCTGAGTAGGACACTGTAACAGTCACTGTAGGTCTATTTCAGGATCAGATTGTACTAAATATTCAAATTAATTTTATGAACCCTTATGCTGATAAAGATTGTTGGATGAGCTACATTTATGACTTTTTGTTCCTCCTTGCATTCAAATAAATACAGCAATATCTCATGGGAAAGGTACATTCAAACCCAGCAGGTTTAAGTGATAACCTGCATCAGCTATTTTAAATCTACAAACTTTCAGAAATAACATCTGCATCAGAGTAAAGATGAATTGATGTTTTATACAAAGCCTTGTACTCATTAGCGTGGGTATGATAGGATATTTGCCAAGCTCTGACAAGATTTGGAAATGTGTTTTGATAGAACATACCAGGTCTTTCAGAAAATTTTGTGCATGGGCTACATGCGCTTTGTTTCATTTGAATGGTGTGAGAACAGGTGGGGTTTTTCTCATTTAAGGCTTTATGGATTTATGTTTGTAGTCTGTCAATGACCTTTTACCTCAAATACAACTTTTACTTCAAAAACACGTTTCTGTACAAATAATACTATGTGTCATCTAATGCAGTGACATTCATACATGTTTAGGTGTGACTTTAAGTGTCCAAATACATTTTGAGCCCAATGCACATTTGCATCAAGTAGATGCTTCTGAGAGGCTCACCTGACATTAGACCATTAGAAGTGATGCTCAGTCTTTTAGTGTAAATAACAAGGACACACAAGACACTCTAAATAATGAGGTGAATTAGAAATAAATCTGCTATCCTATAAGTGTCACAGATACTAGTTTTGTTTCATTCGTTCGCTGGTTCGGTTTGTGGTGTCATGCTCAGTTTGTTGGGTTCCATGCTGTAGCAGATTTTATTCATGTCTGACATGAACAGAAATTGTGTGTCCCAAGTAATTTGTCAAACACCCTGTTGTATTCAGGGTTCATCGCATGAAAACGAAAGTACAATCTGTGTTCAGTTGGAAGGATGAAATTAATTCTGTCGTGCCTTGATCATCTCATTTATTTCTTCTTGCTCATAATTCACTAAAAGGCTCTTATGTTCTACCTCAGTTGCTGCAGATTTTACACATGCCAAAAAGTGGTTGAAAGAGGTTAAAGAATGAGAAAAGTGTGCAATATTTGTTGACTTCCAAATGTCAATCAATTTAAATTTTAAACAAATTATTTACATTATATGCAGATTAAGTAGTCAGCCATCATCATCATCGCCAAAATAAACCCTGACAAATAAATAACTATGGAAAACCTATACCAAAATGTATTTAAAATACATTTATCTCATACTAAGTATACTTCAAATCCATTAACATATTTACTAAAATATCGCTTGAAACTTACAGGTATAAATATTATATTTAAACTTTATTTGGAGTACTTCTTTATTGCACAATGCACATTTCTTAATATTAAGTCTAAAGTTTAACTATCACTATTAGTAAGGATAGTACGATCTCTGTATAATATCAGTCTTTAAATGCAAAGTATTTAAAGTGTACCTGAAGTATACTTGCAATACTGTAGCTCCATTTTAACACAATCAATTATACTTAAGTATATCTTCCTCAGCACTACTTCTGAATAACTAAAGTGCATTAAGCACAAAATTAGTTTAGCAGACTTTTGGTATGTCAATTTAGTGTAACAGAGTTACTACAGGGTATTTATATTAAGTACATAAATATGTAAATGTAGTTGTATTATACTTGGCATGAAATAAATACATTTCAAATACATTTTGCTATATTTAATTATTTATTTTTCACTAGGGCAGCATCGCCATAGATGGAAATAAACAGAAACATCCTAATTTACAGTCCAAAACAAATAAAATCGGGTGACGTTAGTAGGCCTACTTGTTACTCCCCAACACTGTTTCTGTCTGCACTGTTGTTGCATTGTTGGTCTAAGTACATATACTATAGGCTAAAACATGACTGTTGGATCACTTTTCTTGTCAGCTGTCTGTGGATTTGCAAAAAAACATCAAAGAAAGTGTTATTTAATGGTAGGACATTTCTGTTTTTGTGTTCCACTGCGTATTGTTTTATTTGTTTTTACATCTGGCAGTTTCAAAATATTGAGCAGCTCCGATTTTATTAAATTCCTCAGCTCTTTGTCGTGTTTTTAAATGCAAAAATGGTTCTGTCATGGTCCTTTGAAAGTTGAAATAAGGCATGACTGATAGCATGTGTAAGTCATGTTAAACATAAAATAGACAAGACAAAGTTCTTTGGTCTACACAGGTTTACTCGCAGTGTGTTGCCACTGACAAAACAGAAAGAGGATAGCAATTCATTATTTCTGGCACATCATAATCAAATTAATTTGTGGGCATTATTAAGACAGCCGTATGAATGTGACTCTGAATGATAAGGCCATACTGCACACATTTTCCCATTGCGGATTCTTCTGTCATTATGGAGAAATTGTCTTTGTTGGGTTGTATAAATTATTCCCAGTGGTCCTTTTTCAGCTCTGTGGTGGTCTATTGTTTGGCTCAGGCAGGGTCTTAAACAAGAGGGAGATAATCATACATTTTGCATGCTAAGAGACTTGATAGCTGATATATTCTTTCTCTCTCTTTCTGTTTTACCTCATTCTCTATCTTTATTATTCAAAAGCATTTCATTGTTAATGAATTCTCATTAATACCTCTATTATCAGGGCCATTGTGCTTTGTTGATTTTAGACTACATAACATTCACGTAGTTGGAGAATAACAAAGAATTGCTTTTTGTAATAATGGTCTAAAGTTGTAATGTTCTCTTATAAAAATGCATGGTATCTATCTATCTATCGATCTATCTGTCTGTCTGTCTGTCTGTCTTAAAGTGGTTTTTTTGTAATGCATTTCTTTTCAGTGGCGTCAATTCACTAAAGGTCAAGGTATTATTCAAATTCAGATGACGTCATTCAATCTAACAATGTAATGTGACAATATCATGTGACAGTATCAATTCAAATAAGTGTAGGATGACAGAAAAGATAAAAACAAAACTTGTAGTTAACCAACAGGATCCTATGCAACTCGTGCTGTATATTCCAAGTTTTCTGAAAGTGTTCTCTGTCTTTATAGTCCTGTGTAGGACTGTGTAAATTCACATGAGTGCACTGCAGTTCGCGCGGGTGCACCCAGTTAAAGCACACAGAAAGAGTATGTGTATTTAAATGTCTCTTTCGCTCTGGTTGTTAAACAGTCGGAATTACAGTTTTTGCGTGAATGTACTGATGCGTATAGGCCTATAATATAGGCTACTTATGTCAATGTAATATTTTCTGTTTTTTGTATAAGTATTTAAAAAGATTTATTTTACAACTAATGTAATTACGTATATCACGGTTTATTTTTATTATTTTATTTCATTGTATTATTTTGTTTTTTATTTTATTACCGCTTACTGGGCACCCAAGGTATGGCAGCCACCATACCCAGTGCTCACCCCTCCTAAAGACTCATTCCTACCAGCCATCCCTTCACTTTTGATCATACCGATTAACAAATGATACCTATACCACCTAATGAGGAGAAATTTCTTCTGATATTTTGTCCGATATTAAATATCAGGAAAATTTTATATGCTATCACATCACTTTATCACATCTCGTTGTAAGCTCCAGTGGGGTCGTATACTGCATATCCCTTTTTCTTTTACCAAAATGGTGCTTGATCTCCTGCTGTGAACTGCTCTGGCCTGATATTTCTACTTGCTGAAATGATGATTTAACTGACTACATAATCTACCCACAAATTAACATAGCACATCATAGTGTTTGAGGCTTAGGAGTTTCTGATTCAGTGTCTTTATGTAATCACAACTGTTTTAATGCAATTTTAGAAGTTACAATAGATACAATTCTTAATAAGCTTTTAGTAAGCAATCCCTATGCCCCTGATGTTGGCAGATCCTGCTTGAGACCAGCATGTTTTAGGGACTGATATAGATTCCTGTGATGGAAACATGCAGAATGGTTCAAGATTGGGCACTGGCCGTGGTATCAGTGATTCTAATATGATTTTCAGTGTCAAGACAAAGAATTGTTCCTCATTAGGCGATTTAAAGGGATAGTTCACCCAAAAATGAAAATTCTGTCATCAATTATTCACCCTCCTATTGTTGCAAACCCATAAGACTTTTCATCCATCTAAGGAAAACATGGGAAGATATTTTTAATAATTTTATAGATTTCTGTCTCTCCATTGAAAGCTCAAACATGCTTGCTTGATGTGCGAGAACCAATGAGGTTAATTCTTGTCACGCAGCACATTTGAGCTTCTGCAAGAACCAGTTAGGTTTGTTCTATACCAAGCCATTTACAATATTTAAGTGATTTATTTATGTTTTCTTTTGCTGACAAAAAAATTGGGATATCTGGGTGTAGGTGACAGAGAAAGAATACAAATTGTTAATTTGCATACTACTGACATTGTAACAATAGCTGGTTGAAAGTCTGCGAATATATACTTTAAGTATAATTTAATTTAGGTAAAAAGAGGATAATCTATTAAGGATAGGATGTCTAGGATAGTAATATCTTGGATATTTTGTTTACTGCTAAGTTTATTTTGTTACTGCTAAGTCCCTGTAGTCAATATTTTTATCCCTTAAAACAAATCTTGTTAAAACTGACATTGGTCATCTTCCTAAATGCTGCACAATGGTATTGCTTTTTACAACCTCGGACACATAACGGTAATTAATATGATTAGTCTTTTGCTTGAACACATTATCAAACTGCTGCTAATAATGTGTTGCTAATGTTACACAAACCATATTCTCATTTGCCATCTCAGAGTCAGACAGCTGCTTGAATCCTTAAAAATCTGTATCCTTGCTTTGAACAACTCAGAATGTCAGTGCAAGGCATATTATACATCATACACCCGCTATATTGCTAAATCTACCCGATTTTTCATATCAACAGAAACATATTCCAGGATAACCTGGCTTCTCTTGAGATAGTTAATTATATGCTAAAGAACCGCCCTCACGTTGACATTATTGGTTACAAGGTTACAAGGTCTTTAGATCACTACAGATTTAAAGAGAAAACACTCAGGTGTTGACTTCTGAATTTGCTCATGGTTTGACTTAAAGCATATTAAAAACACCACATAGACATATACACAACATAAAAAAACTTTATTTTTACCACAGGAGACTTTAAATATCTTTCACATCCGAAAATTGTGTAGAAGCCAGCCATTCAGATTGAAACAGGTGCTTTTAGTCAGATAATGCAGTTTATGCATATGCAGTATGCATTAGACAGCCAGTAATTTGTGGTCATGCTGTCTAACGGCTGCAACTATAGGATCACAATGACTTCAAGAGTAACATCACAGCTCTTAGTGGCCTGTTGGAACAACAAACATAGTTTAGTAATCTTTCAAACTGCTCTGAGACACTGTAGCCCTCAACTCCCACTGTAGCTTCAGTGGTTTCAAGATTAAATCCAACAGAATCCTGTGACATATTTGTTTATAAGCTTTGGATGAAGCAAGTTATTTCAGATGTGTTGAAGTTTTCAATTTTTGTCAAGTGTTGAGCCAGTGGCAGCTAAAATTACACATGATGTTTTTTTACAGATCAAAGTTGAATTATTCATTTGTTTATGGGAATATCTCAATATAGATAAGAGAGTGGTACTTCAGGCTTTGATTCTTCTTGGGATCAAACAGGTCTGACTGTATGTTTGTTTGTGTGCCCACAGGTTCCGGGCAGTATGAACCAGACTGATGTCCTGTCTCCATGCCAACTGAAGCTTCCGGTCGAGGTACACCTAAACTCTCCTGTCAGAAGGTGACCTCTCTGCCCCAACCCAAACTCTACAGGGTGAGTGACCCAAATGAATGCCCATACACTGTGACAGGACTGTTGAAATGTTTTTTTTTTTTCTCTACTGTATAAGCTCAAGTTTTCTTGCTACAGTTTATTCTTCTGTTATGAAATTGCAGCATATGTGAGTCTTTTCAAATGGTATTGAAATTAATTTGATTGGGAATAATAATAATGAAAATAACCCATTCTGATGCCTGCCTGAGTTCAGACAACTCACTTTGTGCTGATTATTATGGAAAGGCCATTAAAGGTCATATTAGTTCGATTGAAAGACATGTCAGTGAGAGAGACTTTTTGTAGAATAATTCAATCTTCATGTTCTTTAAATCTCACTTTGAGTCACCCAGTGTGTCTTTCCATGTATTTTTTTATCATATTTACTTGTAATAAATCGTTTTAGTATACTCGAAATGTATGCGCAAAGCACACTACAAAAAAATGAGCTACTTAAAAAACACTACAAAAATTGAGCTACATAAAAAAAACTGAAACAATTAAGGTTTGATATTTTTTTATAGAATGCAATGACATTTAAAAGAGAAAACACAAACTTTTCAGCCAACACATTTTTCAAAAATAAATTTGTTACAAAACAGATTTAAATGGTAAAACAATAGATATAGCGTATAAGACAAATGTATTCAGAAACTTTTTTTTTGTTGTCAAACTTTTGATCATGTTCATAGTTAATATGAACTACACCAGTGTGAAGTTGAGGGAAACATACTTCATACACTACTGTTGAAAAGTTTGCGGTCTGTAATATTTTTTTTAATGAAAGAAGTCTCTTGTGCTCAGCATGGCTGCATTTATTTGATCAGAAATGCAGTAAAAACAGTAATATTGTGTAATATTCTTACGATTTAAAATAACTATTTTTTGTTATTTGTTTTCTATTTTCTATTTACATTTTAAAATGTATTTTAAAAAGCCATTTCAAAAGCATTATTCCAGTCTTCAGTGTCAGATGATTCTTCAGAAATCATTTTTATATGCTAATTTTGTGCTCATAAAAGTGTTCTTATTATTATAAATGTTGAAAACAGTTAACATTTTTGTGGAAATTTTATACATTTTGATATGATACATGATACATTGGCGGTTCTTTGATGAATAGAAAGTTTAAAAGAACAGCATTTATTTGAAATATAAATATTTTGTAACCTTTTCACCTCATTATACTGTAAATATCTTTTCTCTCAGTTTTGATCAATTTAATGCATCCTTGCTGAATAAAAGCGCTCATTCCTTAAAAAAAATCTTTCTGACCCCAAACATTGGAACAGTAGTGTACATCCAGTAAAAACTACTTTTACCATTTGTTTAAAGTAACTGAATATTTGAATGGATCAGAAAAGCTTTAGCTTAATTTGTTTGCACTTATGCTTGGTTTGATGTTTTGTTATCTAATGCAGTGACATTCATGCATTTGTAAGCATGACTAAAGTGTACAAATACTTTTTGGAGCCACTGTTTCCTTTCTTTGTGTCTGTAGCTGGTTATGATATGCTCAGGAGAACTATATGGTAACATTAATGTGTAATTGTATTCAAATCCACAGTACACTCTGACACAGTACTGTCACTGGGGCGGTACCTTTTCAAAAGGAAATATGTACTATTTAGGTACTAATATACACTTTGGGTACTAATATTTCTTTAAGCTACTAATTTGCAACATTTAGGGGTAAATAAGGTACAAAGGCATACCTTGTTAAAGGGTACTGCCCTGGTGACAGCTTTTGTACCTTTTTTTTCTGCGAGTCAGAAAGGTCTCTCCCTCTCTCTTTCTCTCTCTCTCTGTGTGGGTGTGCTGGTTAGCAGCTTGACACTGAAATCTTTGGAGCTTAATTATGGCCCTGTCACATCGGGAGAATGAAACGTTTCGATCTCTCGCCGCCGTAATCATTGAACATGAACATCAAAATCGACCCAACATTAATACCATCTGAGG
This sequence comes from Anabarilius grahami, assembly GCA_003731715.1. Taxonomy (NCBI): domain Eukaryota; kingdom Metazoa; phylum Chordata; class Actinopteri; order Cypriniformes; family Xenocyprididae; genus Anabarilius; species Anabarilius grahami. Next base: position 844,335 of record RJVU01042598.1, read on the forward strand.
TGCATGACTTTACATAGAGTGACATATGTGTGTGTTCATGTGTTGGATGACAGGAATAGCTAAGATTTATGATTGTATAGATGGATATGGATTGCTAATCTTTAAAATAATACCCTGTTGCTACCTAAAAAGTACAGTGGCGGTACCATACAGTGATGGTATCAGATCATATTTTGTTAAATATCATAGAGACTACCGTATTCATATACCATGGTATTTAAATGCTACTCCAAGATGCTTAAAGGGGACCTATTCAGTCTTGATTTTGTTTTAGGGGTCTACTAGAATAGGTTTTCATGCTTGATTGTTCAAAACATAATTTTTTTCACATATTTTACATTGTTGCCACACCTCTCTTTCCAGTCTGTCAGTAACGCTCTTTTTAGCTCTGGTGTCTATGAAACTCCTCCTTCTGAAATGCACAACAAGCTCTGATCGGTCAACTGGACCAGTGTGTTATGATTGGTCAACCACTTCGAATGTGTTTTGTAAATGTCTCGCTTCTTACCATAACCACAAGTTTCAACACACTAATAATGTAACTCAACCAAGCTTCGCCCATTTTTTGCATATGCCTTGGGCGGTAATTATTTAAAAGAGGAATATTGTGACCTGTGCATTCCCAAAAGAAAACTCAAGACTACAGTGGAGGCATTTCAGGGAGTTCAGAAACAGTACCTTACTGATATAAAGAATAACTCCCTTTGGAATGGACTTTGTGCTTTGTAATTTTGCAGACCTTTTTTATGCTCAAACTGCAACATTACACAGTAAAGAAAGTTGAACATGTAAAAAAGCATAATGAGATCACTTAAAAAAAAAAAAAAAAAGTATTACAGAAGTTGTTGTTCAAAATGTCTGTTTTTTCCATTATACTGTTAGTGAAGCTAGTTAAGTTTAGTATGGTAGTGTCCGAGTATTGCAGGCTTGGATTTAAACTCTTTCTTTGTCCTTTTTTCAGTGTTTATGTGTGTTTGACATACATAAATTATATTTACTTGATGCACTCAAACAGTAAATCAGGGCTTTTTATAAACAGTAACTGAGGCCAAAATGGTGTCACATAGACAGAAATTGTGTTGATATTTTGTAGTTGGTTAGCCTGGATAAAAAGATACCCATTGACATTGTAGGCAGCTTCCTGTTTTTTCTCGATCAGCTTTTAGATGTTTGTGCAACATGATTAGGGCATAAAATAACAGGACACTTTTTCAGCATCTCTAATCCTCCTCTGGTGACCCACTGAAAGAATCAGACAGATTATTTTGCTCATATTGGTTAGATCCAAATCAGTTTTTGAGAGGCTGTGTTATGTACACATTTGATTTGGATGAATTGCTTATTAATGAATTTAAATGACCAGCGCAGTCTGTGTATTCTCAGATAAATCAGGGGTCTGTCAAAATGCATTCAGTGTAGTGCCACTCAAACAGAAATGACATACAAACAATGCAAAATATAAATTTATTTATAAGAAATGAGGTCAGTCCAGTTCTGTAGAAACAAGTCTGACTCTGCTTTTGTTGTCTCTTGTTTTTTAGGTAGGGCAGAGGTAGATAATATAAAGTTAACCAACATCATGAATAGCACAGTGGTTTTAATAAATGCTTTTTATTTAGCAAATAAGTTGCTGTGCAATTAGGCCAGTACTTTTGTGCTAATAGGCTCTTCCTTGTGCCATGACTTGTGGCTGAGTGCATTAAGAGATACAGTATATTAATAGCATTTCTGATTTAAATGTCAGGAACAAAAGTACTAATCCGAGCTGAGAAGTGTGATTCATTTTTCTACACATCAGTTCTGACAAACCCAGTTTTAATGAATTGGTTTAAAACACTGATTGAGTGTAGCAGTATATTAGCATCTTAATTTTGGTGCATATAAATAAATGCATGTCTTTATTTTGTTAATTTATTGTATGTATGTGTGCAGGGCTTGACATTAACACCCGCCAAATGCAGGTAGATTTCAGCAGTGGCGTGTAACAAAGTCACTCCTATTAGCCACTTTGGCGGGTTGAATTTTATATATAATATATAAATTTTTCAATTGTAATCTTTTTAAAAGGCATCTGAAATAATACACTGTGTAGTTTTGTCAAAAATATTGTTTTTACAATACATATCGATACTGAAATATCTGAAACTCTTCCAATACTTACAGTATCTCATAGAAGTACACCCCTCACATTTTTGTAAATATTTTATATATTTTATATCTTTTCATGTGACAACACTGAAGAAATGACACTTTGCTACAATGTAAAGTAGTGAGTGTACAGCTTGTATAACAGTGTAAATTTGCTGTCCCCTCAAAATAACTCAACACACAGCCATTAATGTCTAAACCGCTGGCCACAAAAGTGAGTACACCCCCAAGGCAAGGCAAGGCAAGGCAAGGCAATTTTATTTGTATAGCACATTTCATACACAATGGTAATTCAAAGTGCTTTACATAAAGAAGAATAAAAATAGAACATAACAGTAAAAACAGAGAATTTTGCTATCTGGATGGAAGAGCTAGGAAGTCTTAGGGATTTTTTTTGTTGTTGTTGCCCGTCAGAGTGGATCTAAACGGATCTATCCATTAGAGCAGATCTAAATGGATCTTCCTCACACGACAGGACCGCTGTCTAGCTACCTGTTAAGACACTTCAAACTGATAAACAAAGTTTCAATCTCCCCTTTTGCCAAGACACCTCAAACTGTGCCACACAGCCCTAATCCCCCTTCCGGAGATTATCTATGCAACGCAGTTCAAATTTCCCCTTTGGAAATTTCCCCCTTTGGAAAGTGTCCTGACTGTAATCCAGAGATATCTTAACCATGCACCACAGCTCAAATTTCCCCAAGTAAAAATGTCCAAATTGGGCCCAATTAGCCATTTTCTCTCCCCGGTGTCATGTGACTCGTTAGTGTTACAAGGTCTCAGGTGTGAATGGGGAGCAGATGTGTTAAATTTGGTGTTATCGCTCTCACTCTCTCATACTGGTCACTGGAAGTTCAACATGGCAACTCATGGCAAAGAACTGTCTGAGGATCTGAAAAAAGAATTGTTGCTCTACATAAAGATGGTGTAGGCTATAAGAAGATTGCCAAGACCCTGAAACTGATCTACAGCACGGTGGCCAAGACCATACAGCGGTTTAACAGGACAGGTTCCACTCAGAACAGGCCTCGCCATGGTCAACCAAAGAAGTTAAATGCACGTGCTCAGTGTCATATCCAGAGGTTGTGTTTGGGAAATAGACATATGAGTGCTGCCAGCATTGCTGCAGAGGTTGAAGGGGTGGGGGGTCAGCCTGTCAGTGCTCAGACCATACGCCACATACTGCATCAATTTGGTCTGCATGGCTGTCGTCCCAGAAGGAAGCCTCTTCTGAAGATGATGCACAAGAAAGCCCGCAAACAGTTTGCTGAAGACAAGCAGACTAAAGACATGGATTACTGGAACCATGTCCTGACCAAGATAATCTTATTTGGTTCAGATGGTGTCAAGCGTGTGTGGCGGCAACCAGGTGAGGAGTACAATGACAAGTGCAAAATTTTTATAATATTTCATAATTTTACTGTTTTTGCTGTATTTTTGATCAAATAAATGCAGCCTTGGTGATCTTAAGAGACTTCTTGCAAAAACATTAAAAACTGTTATTGACCTGTTATAACGGTTTATATATATATATATAAAATGATTGTTGTTATTATTATTATTATTATTAGTTTAGGCTGTTGTCCAGCCCTAGTTGTAAGCCTATCTATCCTGACCACCTGCTCCTGACACTCTTCTATTTCACTGACTGCATTGATTTTGTTTTTGTAGAATGCTGTTTGCTGCTTCTTCTCTCTTCATCTTTGTCTTATCATGCACATTGTCCATGCTGAGATACGGTCTGAGCTTTCTGCAAAGTTGTCCCATGTTTCAAACAGATAAGACTGACATGTATCAAGTTTTCTATAGGATTAAGGTTTCAAGACAGAACTCCATTTGAGAGCAATGTAAGTTGGGTCTCTTTTGCCTCCAGTTACTGCACAGAACGAAAACCCCACAGTATTGCTTCTCATATCTGAAATGAAGCTCTGCCATCTGAGCGTGCTTTCATTTGATATACACAGACCTCCCTCGCACCTGTCTGGGTTCTCCAGGTGTGTGTGTGTGTGTGTGTGTGTGTCTGTGTGTGTGTGTTGGTCAATCCTCTTATCAGGGATTAATTAACACTCTGAAAAGGGGAGACTGGAGGGAGGTACAGAGTGTTCAGTGCAGAGAGGGAAAGATTGATTGCGACGAGGGGAGAAGTGCAATAGAGAAAAAAAAGAAAGAGGCCGGTGAGCCGTTGATGGGTGAGAGTCTGCGATGGGGTTTAATTGGCTGCTTGTACAGGCTGCAGGGTATTGTACCTGCCTGTCACACTAACACACTCACTGTAGAGTAAAGTGTAAGTGTGTTAGGGTGCATACATGTGTGTTTAAGCATGCTAGCTGCTAATATGACACATGGAAGACAACTTAGAGGGATAGTTCATCCAAAAATGAAAATTCACCCTCATGTTGTTCCAAACCTGTATGATTTTATTTCTTCTGTCAATAATGTTATTTTAGTATTATTTATATACTATTATAGTATTTATTAATTCATTATTTTTAATTAGTTTTTATTTTAGTTTTAGTAATTGTATGTGCTTTAATTATGTGCTTTTGTCATATTTATTAGTTTTTTTAAATCATTCTATTTGGCTTTATTTTTCAGTTTAAGTTTTAGCAATTTTAGTACTTCAACTTTTCATTTATTTCATGCAGCTTTTTTAATTTCAAGTTTTTCATCCAATATGTATATCTTATTTTATTCCAGTAAAACATTTGTAATAGATTTAGTTAACAACAACATTGTCCGAGAAACACAAAAGAAGATATGTCGAAAAATGTCTGTGTTTTTGGGTGAGCTATAACTTTTAAAAAGTCAACTTTATACTTTCATAATTTGTTAATTTAGAAACATGCATGTTTGAGTAGCTCTGTATATTGTTGTATTCATTGTGATTCTCCATCTTCTTGCATTGTTCCTCTGACTGACCATGTTAAACAGCTGCCATTTTTCTGAGAAGCAGAAAACTCATTTGACTCTCTCTGGTTGATTGGGTTCAGTCATAAGCAACTTTATCACAGAAATGCATGCATAATGCCATAGTTTTGCCCCCCCGGCCCAAGGCCACATTTACTATTGAACCGCATTCTTCTCAGCCAATCACAGCTTCCTCCTAAGCATGCCTGTCATGCAAAGTTTATCCCCAAAGACATTGCATTACGCCACACACAAACACACACACAAGCTGCCCCCACCACAACTGCTCCATAAAATATTATCACCACTGTTGAAATTGGTAATTATGGAAAGAGGGGAATAATTTTGGTTTATCTATGTCAGTCACGCTTGCTACACTCTGTCTTTTGGCTTCGACAGGAACCCCAGCGTAGAGCGTATGCCAGGAATGCATTTCTAACAGAGCAGGAATAATCACATTGAACTGCCGGCCTGCATGAGTAAAATAGCATTTAATACAGTGTGCTGAAAATTTTGTTTACTTGACGCCACTAAATGCCTCCAAACGCTTGGATTATCCAACGGTAATTCAGCCTCTTGCAAAGATCAAGTCTCATTAATCAGTGTTTAATGGTGCTGTACTGTACATCATGGTAGACCAGATTTTTAAATTTTTGGAATAAAATGAGGCTGTGGTGTTGCCATTTGATATGCAGTTTTTGTTTTAGTTTATGATTGCTTTTAGGTGGTTGTTTACTGGCATAAGTCATAAGAGCCTAGCCAAAGTAATTATTAGAAATTATTCAGATATGACCCAGGTTCCTCCTTCAGTGTTAGTCTATTTTTATTTTTATTTTTTTACCAGAGATACAGTATGTTACATTAAAAAGTATTTATATTGACATATTAAAAAGAAATAGTCAGTTCCTGCATTTTGTGTGTGACCCTGAAGTGCCATACTTGTTCTGATTATGAAGTTAGAGCACAAAACGTTGGTATTGATCCATCCTTCAGTAACAATTTTTTCACAAATCCAGCGTTGTACTGACCCTCGTTGGTAAAGCAGTCATGTGTCAAATTATTTGCTCAAATATATAACATTTTACCGACATTCTCCAGCACATTTCCTTAAAAAATGAAATTCAACTATGGTGTCCTCAGTGGCTCGGATGCCAGGAGTCTATGAAGACTTGTATGTTCGTTAGTACATCCAGCAACAGAACATTTGTAATGTTTTTTGGCACAGACATTGTAGTCCTCTAGCTAGGATACAGCAAGTAAACAGAAATGGCGGACTCTGTGCTTCTCACTCAGGGGTGTGTCTATGCTAAAAGGGCAGATCATCACCAGTCATGGGCGTGGTTTCCCTTCTCTTACATAGGAGTAGGGGGAAATATATAACAGCGCATTCTGAGAGATTGAAAATGATAGAGATTATAAAAAACACTGTGGACACACATCTGTGTTCAAACACCTTATAAAAGTGAATTTTGCATAATATTGAAAGAGTTGCATATAAGAACACTGTAATGAAATGAATGACAGAAAGGTCAGACCATCAACGTTGCAACACTAGAGACATCCAGCAAACCTTGAACAGCTGATTTGAATATTCTACATGGACGACTCAAGCAACAGATGGTGAAAAGCGAAGTTTGATTATTAATTTGAAATGAGAGACAGACAGATAATGGTGCATGTGTGTCATAATTGAAGTTTCTTGAGGCATAGAATAGGATCTGCTCTGAATAATCTCATATTTTGCCTCCAGAGGTAAATTCCTCATCTTCACAGGTGCTTTCACCTGCACCTGTTATCTTTTCATCCACTTGGATGAATCTCAATGTCTGTGTGTCTCTCTCTCTCTCTTCATATCCTCTTTTCTCTATTCATACTCTGTTTGTCTGGACTGACATTGTGCACACACTTTGGCAGGTGCTGTAGTGCAGGTGAGAAGATTGTGCGTCATAAAATCTTTAACAGAAGGCCTTTTTCATGTGGTTTTTCAAGTGTGTTCAATAAATCGGTCACTCAAACCATGTCAATTCCATGCTGATCTTTTTCACTAGTTAAATTTTAAACCGTTTTAGTCAACCTTTTGTTTGACGTCACCCTTTCCCCCTTCGCAGTTGTGTCTTTCTGTTTTGTCAAACAGCTGCGGTATTTGTTAATTAAGTTGAAACACTTTGTCAGATCGCAAAGCACAATTTGACAGACCGAATCTCCCCCTAGATGCTTTCCCTTTTGATCATCTCAGCTGTGAGATAGCAGGATTTCACAGAGCACAGACAATTGTGATTTATGGGACAATTCTTGAGCGGACACTGCAGTTAGAGCTAGTTGAAACGGATCGAAAAGTTCATCCGGGGTCATTTGGTTCATTTCATTCTTAGAGTAAATGAACCAGTCAGTTGAGCTGATGTTGGATCGTTGTAGTTTGCTGTGAAGCAGGGGAATTGACAAGCATGAAGCAATGCATTTCAGATAAAGTGACTTTGTACTTGGTTTGCATCGTTTATCCTAGTCATTTATGTGTCTTTAACCCTAAAAATGGCAAGGCCATAAAGAGACATCAGAAAATTAATTTGTTGCTATTTTCCATCTTATTGGGACATAAATAATACAACTTGATAAATTTTTTCAAAATATGACTTTTAATTTTGATTTTAATGTTTGTATCCCAGAGGATACGTTGCCAGTTTAGGGGTATAAATTGACTGAAAACAGAATTCTTGTATGGCAATGCCTTTTACAACATTTTAAACAATTTCAAAACATTTTATTCTCTAATAACTTATAATAAACATTCTTTGTTACATATTCTGATGAACAATAAGTGATAAACAATATTTATGAATAAGTGATAAACAATATTTCCGAATACATTTATATTGAAAAACTCATTTAAGTTAATGCAACAAAGATACATTTCATACTAGCTCTAACAAGGGCAAAGAGAAATCAGAAAAAAATATGTATTACTATTTTCCATCTAATTAGGACATAAATAATACATTTTCATGATTTCTTAAAAAAAAAGGCTTTTATTTGTTTATTTTAATATTTGTATCTCCAGGATACGTCACCCCTTTGGCAGTATAAATTAATTGAAAAAATAATGCTTATTTGGCAATGCAAATTTTAAAACATTTATTTTCTAATAACTTAAAGCAAACATTCTTCGTAAAATTCTGTTGAACAATAAGTATAATGCCTATTTATTAATATATTTATCTACTGTTTCATATTTAATACGCAAAATTCTAGGGCAAATAAATTGATCAATATGAACACAACTTTGCTGAAAACCCTGTCATACACAATCTCCTTTATGCCTTCTGTACTTCGATTGATAGTTCATATAAAGTAAATGTAAGACAATTTACTGTACTGAAGCAATTTGATTATTCATATTCATACACCATCTTTTAATGTTAAAAATTACTATTTAAAATACTAATAAACTACATTTTACATTGTTACATGTTAATGTAAATGCCAAATATGACACAACAGGCTTTTGCGTAACATTTATTTGTCCATCTCCCAATGATCATTGATTTGCAAAAAAATTGCATATAGGCCTATGAGCTATAAAAGCATGATGTATAAATATGATGCTCAACAACAACAACAAAAAAAACTAAAAAACATGCAAATACATTTATACACAAGTTTGTATTTTTTATTTTTTATTTTTTGTATGGTACACACACACACCTGGATCGCTATCTTTGTGGGGACTCTCCATAGGTGTAGACATAATGATTTTTATACTGTACAAACTGTATATTCTATCCTCTCACACTGGGATAGATGGATATATGCAAATCAATGATAATTGAGAGATGGACTAACAAATGTTACCCAAAAGCCTGGTGTCATATTTGATATTTACATTAACATGAAAACAATGTAAAACTATATATTTTTAACATAAAAAAATGAGGCATGAAAAATCAAGTAAAGCCAAAGTTGCCTCATTCCAGAAAATGTTTATCTTACATTTTACTCTATAAAAATATTAAAGATTTATGAGTGAAAAAGTGGTTACTTGAAAAAAAAATTATGAACTACCAATCAGAGGACAGAAGGCATGAAGTAGATTGTTTACGACAGGTTTTTCAGCAAAGTTTTGGTGATATTGATAAATTATAGACCCTAGAAATTTGCATATCGTTAGCCTCATAGCATAATTGCCCAGATCAATTGAAAAAAAAAAATGACTTGGGCAATTATGCTATTAGGCTAACGATATGAATTATGATAAATTAGGCTAATACATATTCATAAATAGGCCTTATTCTTATTGTTCAACAGAGTTTTACAAAGAATGTTTGCTTTGTTATGAGAGAATAAATGTTTTAAAAATCTGGCTATAATGTTGTAATACGCATTGCCAAACAAGCATTCTGTTTTCAGCTGATTTATACCCCTAAACTGGCAACGTATCCTGTGGGATACAAACATTTACAGGCAGATTATGAAAAATGTATAAATTAAATTCATAAAATTTCAACATAAACGTAATAAGCTAACACTAAACAACAACTTTTTAAACATGTAAGTCCCCTCCAAATATTGTAAATATGTGAAATATATAAACTTTTATCAGAAGGTGAATAGTTCCCTTTCGAAGGGAACTCCACTCTGCGTTTGCCAAAAATGCTTTGGGGAACGTCACGTGACCCAGGTGTCTGAAAGCACTATCCAAAAACTCCAATTCCTATTGGCCGGCGACAGCCTATGACGTCATACGGCGCGACCCGGAAGTATAAAGGAGCGCCTGGAGAGACAGTCTTCATCTCATCGTCTTTCGGTCCTGTTCTGTCTGATTGCATCTATACCAACTCCGGTAGGGTTTTTTATATATGCCTTACAAACGTTCATGAGAGTGTGTTTATCCGTGTCCCAAGGTTTGACACTGGATGTACATATTTTTCTGAGCGTTTTTCTGTCTGGAGAGGAGCACGCATACACAGTGCTTGAGGGCACTGCTGTGTGTTTGTCTGTTGTTTACTCTGTTCTCGTTTGGCACTCTTCCCGAGGGAAGAGCTGTCTGCATCTCTGCCTGGTGGTTCTGGCCCCTGTTTGTGCTGAGGCTTAACGGTGGCTGCAATCATAGGGCTCG
>RJVU01042598.1:869605-902617 GCA_003731715.1 Anabarilius grahami
CTCCGCTTAATCAGGTTGCCTGTTCAGTTTTGACTGCAAACTTTGCTAACCTGTGCAGTGTTGACAGACTCTTGAGTTGATCAGCAGTGAATGAAAGAAAGAACGTTCTAGCTCTGAGTGCATCCTTCAGCACTTTGAGGAATGGCTTGTAATTTCCTAAGGGCAGAGTCATTACAGTAGTTCTGGTTGTTGGGGTTTTATAGATCCAGGAATAGCCCCACACAAGATGGAGGAAGTCTCCCATCAGCAAAAGCTCTGTGTTGTGATAGTCAGCATTTGTGTGGTCAGAGATCCAATGTCTTCAGGAAGTCTATGTGTTTGTGTGTGTGCGAGATGCCCTAATCCCACAGCTGTTTGGTTGTTTGTCGCTTGTGTAAAATATATGGCAGCGAATAGATTACATTTTAGCCCAGGACTTATTTTAGGAAATGTGAGGAAGTAAAACAAATCTTATATTTTAAAATGATTTAATGAATCTCTTTGATATATTTTCTGAGTGTTCACCATTTCAGAATTTTCGCAGTTTTTGGGGGCGGTAAATAATGGTGCGAATACCAGTAAATTGTATAGTGCAAACCTTAGTAAATCACCTTGCATGATTCATTTAAATACTCCCCTCCCATAAATTTTGCATCTGAAAGGGAAACTTTTGTGTTTCCCTTTCAGACATTTTAAAAACTAAACTTTTGCGGACAGCTGCAAAAAATAACTGTGTCCATGCCTTTTCAGTGCTAATTTTCACAGCGTATCTTTCCTGACAGCAGATTTTTAATGGCAAAAGTGGGTTTGTGCTAATGCAAGCTTTTAGTAAAATCTGGCCCTAAGTCAGGAAGTGGTCATCTCTTTATTAAATGTTGTCAGAATGTATCCCAGACAAAACTCCATATGTGGTTTCAGTGACCCAATCATGATCTGGTCACAATGCATCTTGGATGCATTTCACTATAACCTGATCACTAAAAACACATAATGGTCAGTATAAAGAGGAATAATATTGTGCTTGTTGATCTAGTTAACCTGCTAATGAGTGCCTTTCAAATACCTTTCCAAAATTTGATGCCAAACTTTGGCAAATCCGTTTCATCCTACAAAGTGTTCTGTACTGTTTGGGTTTCTAATTGACCATGCAAGAGTTTCTTTTTCTTACTAACTTCAAACTGGAGAGTTCATCATACAGTATGTGTTTTTCTCTCAATTAAGGGCCAAATAAGGAGAAGAAAAATACAGCTGGTTAATGTTGTGGAGGAGAGGAGGAGGAGAGAGACTGAGTGATCGTCTGTTATAGTGGACCACAGAGATTCTATGTGTGCCAGACTCTTTGGCTTTCCATCGTCATACAGCCTGATAAATACTTCACACCTGCGGTGAATACTGCACAGAATCAATCATCAGTCTTTTAAAAAGAAACAAAACAGAACGTTTCTGCTGCAGCCTCTGCATTAATTTATTTGAAAAGGAATCAGATCCCTTTCATAAGTCAGGGAGAGTGTGAAGTGTAAATAGGACGAGAAGGGAAACCTTTAAAGAACATTCTAGAGACATGGTGCGTTATAAAGCATTATATCTCCATTCTTGGAAAATGTGGAATGTGTGAAAATCTGAAAAGTAACAGGAAGAGTGAAACTGACCAGAAAATACTGGCCAAACACCTGACAAATACTATGAGTGGATAGGAGACATCCGTGCCTGAGTAATGGAGCAGTTCCAGACATTCTTGTGCTTTGCCGAACCAAGACCAAATTGTAGCGTTTGTGGCCACTATCAAAACAAATGTCATATTGGTCTATAGTTTGTTTCATAATAAAAAATAAAGTATTTTATTCAATTTAATATTAATTGTAATTTGAGCTTTAAAGGGGACCTATTATTCCCCATTTTACAAGATGTAAAATAAGTCTCTGATGTCCCCAGAGTGTGTATGCGAAGTTTTAGCTCAAAATACCTCACAGATAATTTTTTATAGCATGTTAAAATTGCCACTTTAAGTGGTTGAGCAAAAACGAGCCGTTTCAGTGTGGTCCCTTTAAATGCAAATGAGCTGCTGCGATCGGCCTTCACAAGCTGATTCTCCAGTGTCAGGAATCAGTCAGGACGCACTATAATGTCAGAAACTGCAAATATATGCTGCATGGAGATAGAACAGGTATAGTTAGGTAAATTACAGTTATAACTTATATTGTCTTCTTGTTTTTATCCACTATATTAGTACAGGCCTGTTGTACCGTCCGAATGATGGCCAAAACTATACAGATGAGTTTTATAATGTTTATTGTACTTCACACAAAATATGAAGCTTCTAGAAAATCACTGTAAGAGCTTAATAAAACACTGCAAGTGTGCATTCAAATATTATCCATAAACTCTCTCTCTTTCCTTTGTATTATCATCACCGACATAGCGAAGAACACAGAAACACTCGTTACAACTAAAAGTAAATGAATATATAAAGACCTTATGCCTTTCGGGTGGTAATAATAAACTTTATACCCGTAAATAAACTCAGATGAACTGTGCAGATAAAGTGCCCTCACCTTCATTACTGTTGTATCCAGTACCACTCTGGAGTCTTTAAGCTGGATAACGAACAGTTTTTACTTGTATATCCTCCTTGAGTAACACATTTTTAGCACAGTCTTTGTTTTATATTGTCCCTTTGTATTGATATTCGTTCACTAAGCAGTCCGGTGTGAAATGATTCGCGCAGACATAAACGGATTTCGATGTAACTGAGGGAGCATTTTCCTGGAAAACCAAGTTAATCCACCTCGTTTTCAGCTGCTCATATTTAGGTAGTAAATGAAGAGAACTGTGTGGATTAATCCATCCAGCTACAGAACACCTAAAACGCTTGGGAGACATTCTCGTCAGTGCAGCAATGGCGGACTCGCTGTGAACGCGCTCATGGCGGTCCTATGTTCAAATGACAGTGTGTCAACGTTTGTGGGTGGGGCCTGTGGCTTTTGTGACGTCACACTGCCAGGGATCTGGAAACGGCTTGTTCTGAGACACTGCTTATGATTTATGGGGATTAAAAAAAAGGAGTGGGTGGATTTTTATCACTATAGGGTGGTTGTGTACACACACTGCCAACACACATTTATGTCCAAACATCACGCAAAAGTGAATTTTGCATAATAGGTCCCCTTTAAGCTGCATTTTGTGCATGAAAGGTGCTATACAAATATAATGATTACAAATTATGTAAAGTGACCAGCCATGATAAACTTTTTTAACTGATCTAAATCTTTATCTTCAAATTGCTGATACCACAGTAATAGATCAGTGTACAGTAGCTTGTATTCAGGACATCGGTGAAAGCGAGAGTGAGACAAAGTAGCTGTTAGATTAAAGAGAAACTATTGAAATCTACTATCAATCTTGTTCATCAATAGAGCTGCCTCACTGTAGATGGATGGTCAGAGGCTGGTGCAACTCATAACTCAGGGGAAATTTGTGATTGGGGTTTTGGTCCAAAGATAACGAGTTGGTTACCGATAATTTTCATTTGCATAGAAGCCAGCCAATCCGATTTCTGACAGATCTTGACCTCGTAAAACAGAAGACGCTGTTTCTGACAAATGTGAGAATAACTGCGATGAAAGATAAGGTTGCACCCCCCAATAAAAAGGGTCTAGCAATGTCTATGACCTTACGTGTGTATTGTTGAGGACATTTGTGATTTTGTTGTACAGTATGTCTGACAGGCCTTACAGGAACATGTATGCTGATTCTGTTTGCACCTCATTGAATATATCCTCCTTAATGGACTAACCATGAAAAGTGTCCTCTTCTGTCATCCATAGGTCATGTGCCTGTCCTCTAGAAAAGCATTGTGGGTAATTTAGAGTCCCTTGCAGTAAATGTCGGGCATAGTCATATGTCACTAGGTAAAGACCGTGGTTATAAAACACTTACGAGTGTAGAGACACACAGCATTGCTGCTTATTAACCCTGTTTGTTGTTTGAATTTCTTCCATTTAGAAGGAATGGCTAAAGTCAGCGTTGGCAATCAATCATGCCTGGTAATATAACAGTCTCTTAAAAGTTTTTTCACTGCCGTTTCTCTTTTATACAGATTGCCACAATCTGTCAGTATGTTCCTGTTCCTACTCAGTGATACCTCCTTAAAACCTTTAGTGAATCAGACTAGCTTTGAACCAGGTAATAATGGTTATGTACTGATGCATCTAAATGAAGCTTTTCATTTCTTTTTTCATCCAATTTCACACTTCCACTGTTATTTGAGACTGCCTCGAAATAGTCCAACATATGAGATCCGAGCTAGTCTGATCTAGTCTAAATGTCTTTGCTATCATATTTAATTATGTCCTCAGTTCTTCATTGAATATGGATTGAGTCTGACTGAACTGATTAATGACAGTTAATTTGATTGGTGACATGTCTTTATCATTCCTTAGTCTTGTAATTTACATCTCCTTGATAGTCTCTCAAGCTATTAATCTTTAGCCTATGAGCCATTTCTATGACCCCACTGTTTTGCTCAGACTCATATTAATAAATCAGATGCTCTCAACTAAACTGTGGCTCTGGCTATTGACAGATCACCCATAATGAAACCTGGTAGTATGTGCTTGCCTGGCTGAAGTAGATGTGTGTTTGCTTCTGTTGGGTCCCAGTGTCATTTTTACTGATGGCTTGTGAGCGTTTCATCTCTGGCAACCTACCAGACAGCATCTGAAATGGAGCATATTGTGCAGCACTCTGAGAGCAGAGAGAAACATCTCCAACGGAGCCGAAGATTGTGTCCCTGAAATCAGTACTATGTCCAATGTGTGGTGTAAAATGTGTTGACTGGAGGCCTGAAAGGATGCCAGATAAGCTTTAATCTTGCTTTCACTGAAGTCTTTAAAGCTTTAGACATACATTTCAAGTTGTTTGCTAGTGCAAAAAAAAAGAAAAGAAAAGAAAAAAAAGTAAAGCAGGCACAATATCTGAAACCCTCTGTACTCTGCGCATAGTCTTATTGTGACAGTTTTTAACAATGTGTGTAAATAGGCTATATACTGTATGTATACACTATCATTTAAAGGTTTAAGCCCTGGATACACAGAGCCAATGTCAAAGAACTAGCGGCAACAAAAGCCGACTGTGCTTTCACCTCTCGTTGGCTGCGTCTCGGCCAAAAAGCTGCGTTTGAACACACCAAAAGGACTAAAGGAGACAGTCAAAAAGCATGTGCATGTAAGTAAATATCTGTCTATTTCAGCAGGTATTAATAGTCTATTTTCGTCAATCAAAAAAGGTAAACCGAAACTAGGACTGCAGATATACAAACTTTAAACAAAGCATCGCTTGCTTATCATTTTGAATATCACTCTGATCACTTTCTTCATTCTAGTCGCCTCATGTTATTATGAAAATATCTGTGCATTTGAATGCTCAGGCAAGAAAATGTAAAATTATAACAGCCTTCTGTCTGTACGGTCTTGACTTCTTTGCTCACTTTGCTCACTTTCGCTTTTATTCTTGTATACTGACTCGTTCACTAAGCTGAACCAGCCAATCAGCGTTGTCGTTCTCACCGATGGCCCGAATACAACATGCTGAATATCGGCCCAAAAAATGGGTTTAGGGTTTGTAAGATTTTAAAAAAATGTTTTACAAGAGATCTCTTATGCTCATTAAGGCTGCATTTAAACAGTATTTTTTTTTATTTTAAAATGAACTTTATTCCTGTGATGCAAAGTGGAATTTTCAGCATCATTACGCCAGTCTTCAGTGTCACATGATCCTTCAGAAATCATTCTAATGCTGATTTGATACTCAAGATTTTTATTATTGTTGAAAACTGTTGTGCTTCATGATATTTTAGTGGAAACTGATACATTTTTAGGATAGTCTAAAGAAAATAGAAAATTCTAAAGAATAGAATTCATTTGAAATGTAACAGTCTTTACTGTCAATTTTGGTCAGTTTAATGTATCCTTGCTGAATAAAAGTATTATTTTTTCATTCAAAAAGTTTGTCTGTGCTAACCACTCAGCTTTTATAAATGTAAATATTAAATATTAACAAAGTTGAAGATTTGAATCATCATTTGTCATTGTTTTGAAGCACCACTGGGCAGTGCTTTTGACTGTGCGTGACTTTTGCACTGTTTTGAGGGACAGGTAGCATTAGCATTCGTTGCTGCTGCTAAACCTCACAGCCACCTCCTAATCATAATCCTGTGATGCTCTCAATTTGAATTTGCCTCATTACTTGACACAACTGTCTCACTTCCATTAGAGACACTCTGGGCATCTGCTAGCATGTCACAGTGTCTGTCATTAGATTTCAATGTTCTCTGTTTAATCTATCAATCTTGTTCATCAATAGAGCTGCCTCACTGTAGACGGATGAGCAGAGGTCAGAGGCTGGTGTTATGTCAAATATCTTTTCAACCACACAGTAACATTATTTCTGTGTTACAGTAATTCAAATTATCACAGAAGTTCTTGGAAAAACGTTATAGTTCGCAATAAACACGAATGTCTACGGAAGTGATAAAAATAAAGATTGTATCAATTACATCATTATACCAGTAGGTGGCAACAAGTGACTGTTGAAAAATTTATTTGTCATCGAATCATTCATTCAAGAGATTCATTCAAAAACTCGGATTCATCTAGTAATAAAACAAGAAGTATTTAGGTGTGTTCAACTTGAAGAGTGATTCGAAAGCATACGGAGCGTCTGGTCTCTAATCGCTCTCATGGTACTTTGATGTCATACACCGATTGATCTGTGCAGCTCCGCTTCTAGTCGAACACACCATTTATGAGTGGGTCATTGAATCATTCATTCAATTAATTAAATATATTTTTAAATACACTACAGCAATTCAGAATCGTGGGAGAATCATGATCTGTGGTTTAAACAAAA
The DNA here is from genome assembly GCA_003731715.1 of Anabarilius grahami. Lineage (NCBI taxonomy): Eukaryota > Metazoa > Chordata > Actinopteri > Cypriniformes > Xenocyprididae > Anabarilius > Anabarilius grahami. The sequence continues at coordinate 876,491 of RJVU01042598.1, forward strand.
AAAATCTTGATTCTCAGTTTTTTCAGAATCATGCAGCTCTGCTTTGAGGAAGACAAACCAGTTAGTACTATACACTGACTGGCCAGTTTGAAGCTTTCTTATGTCAGTATTATATAAAACCTAATGAGTACTTAAGAAGAGGTATCTTCTATAATTAATAATGTCTCTCTCCTGAATCAGTTGAACAAGAAACAGATCTTACCTTCTGTAAGTCCTGTTGGCTCGGAATATTGTCAATATTTAATAAAAAAAAAATTGAAGGGATGAAACCGCATATTCTATTACTAATATGCTTCATTCAACTTATAATAAGGAAATCCTTTGAAGGAATGTGTCTAAGAAGAAACCGTTCCTACAGTTTTTGAAGACCGCAGCATATTTTTCTCTTTCTCTCTCTCTCTGTAGCGCACACTTCCTCGCTCTCTTTGTGCTGCCAGGAAACAACTGATTCAGATTCTTGCTAATGAACAGTGATGGAAAGAAAAAGACAGCGTGAAAGAGGAGTCAGGCACTTCATAATGTTAGGTTTAATGGAAACGCAATGTTTCACTAATTGAAAAAGGAAATTGATGCAGGAGATGTGTAATGTACATTTGGATTCAGGTTTCCTATTTGATTTTGTTTCTGCATGATGTAGGGAATTCAGGGTGAATCGCAATGAGCTGTCACCATATTTCACCCTTCATGGAGCCTTCGCCTTGTGTGTTTTTTTTTTTTTTAGATTCATTTGAAACTGTGGGCCTAGAGAGGGTAAAAAGAAAGAAAATTTGAATGCATTTATATTATATACACTACTGTTTACAACTTTGGGATCAGTACGATTTTTTTTTTTTTTTTTTGACAGAAATTAATACTTTTATCCAGCAAAGATGCATCAGATTGATCAAAAATGAAAGTAAAGACATTTATAAAACACACACCAACACAAACACACAAATAATAATATTAATAATAATTTTCCATATGGAAAAACTATTATTTTCAACCTTTATTCTGACCCTCTGAAATTATCTATGCTGGATTTCCCGAAACCTTCTTAACTCTACGTCGTTCTTAAATTATACCTTAAGCTGGACCTTAACGTTAATACGTGTGTCCCGAAACGTTCTTAGTTAAGTATACCTTCTGTAAGTCATACTTTCGTAAGGTTGGTCCAGACCACTCTTAGCTATACCTTATCACTGTTGACAGTCAATACGAAAATAATTCTGAAATTGTAATACACCCGGTGTTCAATTAGGATTATGGCAAAGAATAAAATGCAAAGATTCACTGCTAAATTCAAATATGCTTTAGCGATGATCCTGAGACAGACGTGTGCTCCGCGCTTATGTATCACAACTATTCAGTGTTTTTATCCTCATCAGGTTTATTTTATGTAAAATGTATTTTATGTTAGAGTAAACGAGCTGTCAATGCGAACGTTCTTTCCATTTGTCCTGTTGTCGACAGACTCAAGCGTGTGGAGCATCTGTATACTGTATCCAGTGTAGACAGCATCATGGATTATAATGGGTTTTGTTTGCTTTTGACGCAACACAATGCAATGATTTCTCATGTCATGACCTCTTTAAAATAGAAAAATTAGTTTAAATGATAATATTTAACAATATTACTGTTTTGTTGTATTTTTGAGCTTTGGTGAGCATAAGAGACTTAAAATATTTTATTTTATATATATATATATATATGTATATATATATAAGCTGTATTCAAAACATCTTGCCAACAGGCAGCAGCAATATAAATACAACCCAAATGACAGGCAGCATATAAATACAACCCAATCATAAATTATTGTTTAAAACTGTATAAAATTCCATATGGTTCTTCCAATTGATTGATCTTTATTTGAAATGCATAGTTGGTGAGATGTGTGCAGTCATGTATATACGTTTTAATGAGGGTTTTAAGGAAAGGAGAATGTGAAGACCTCATGGCCAGCGGGGGAGTCAAGGATCTTGTACCTTCATCACAAAGTCTTCAAAGTCCAAAACTTTCTTAACTCATTGAAATATAATTTTAAATCAGAGGTGAGAAAAGTAGTGAGAAAAGTAATGAGCCCACATACAATTTGATATTTGCTAATACAATGCATCTCAAATTCTGCAATTAAATCCTCTATGGTGCTTCGTTTATAAATGACGCAAAGAAAATCGCATTTAAAATACAATTATAACATTCAACCAAAAAAATTACATTTTAGTATTATCATATGACATGCCCTTCAGCCCAAAAAAATTAAATCTATGTGCCAGGTGCTTGACGTTTTTGGCAACAAGGACCTGAACGAGACATGAGCACATGTTCGGTCACATGCTGTCAAGGCTCCATTGTGATATCATTTTAGACTAGGAAATACATACAAATTCAATTAAAACATTGTACATTACCACTGCCTCTTGGCCTCACTACACTGACAGTCAGAGATGCTCCAAAAATGATGACTAAACAGGTCAAGCTCGAGTTACGTGTGGAAAGTGTGGGCTACACTGAAAAAGAAGAGCCTTTTTGATTTTCACTTGTGCTCATTGATAAATCATTGATTTGGAATTCCAAGAAAGAAACAATGTTAAAGATTGTTTTCATGTTTTTTGAAACACTAAGACATGGTTTCACTATTTTCCAGGCAGTGAAGTTGCATCTGAATTTGTGTTAAGTTTTTTACATTTTCACATGTGAGTTCCAAATTAAATATAGTAGCACAAGCTGAAATAGAATGTTAATAAAGCTTTTTAATGTTTTTTTTTAAAACACTAAGAGCTTTTAGTGAAAAGCTTTTCAGATACTTTTCAGATAGTGAAAATGCATTTGAATGGGTGTGCATATTGCCAAATTTGTCAAAAATGATTTACCCTAATAGGACAATGTCAGTTATAAATGATGAAATCCTAAAAAAAAAAAAAAAAGGAAAATGATTTTAGCCTTAAAGGTGCAATATGTAATATTTTTGCAGTAAAATATCCAAAAACCACTAGGCCAGTGTTACATATTTTGTTCACTTGAGTACTTGCAATATCCCAAATGTTTCAAACTATTTGTAAATCGTGAGAAATTTGCAATTTTAACCAAGGCTCCGGGACGTGTGAGGAGTCGCCTGTCAATTGCGTCACACCCGCGTTAACCCTCGGTCTGCCTCGGATTCCAGAAACCATGGAAGCACCAAAGACGCTTTAATATATTACACATTTTAATAGACAAGGGAACAACTGTTTTGATATATTTATAGACAGAAAACTAATTGTTGTTATATAGCTCAACACATTTAGTCTTATTGTTTAAATCTAATTTTCTTTTTTTTTTTTTTTGCGAGTACCATGCTTTACCATGCCTCAGAGAAAAACACTATTTTGTCAAGTAGCTAACATAGCATTATCAGATGCAGCTTTTTTTTTAACAGTAAAACAGAATTTTCTCCATCAAACCATACATTTTAAAATTAATTGTATGCCATTTATCAACACAAGCCATCCAGCATTTAATGTGATATTCTAAAATCAGTCTATTTTACTGCTGTGTGCAACAAGTGTCTCACAGCAGCCACCGAGCGAACGACTAGAGTAACATTATAACATCATTTTCAACACAGTCAAATGTATCTAATATGATAAACAGAGGTGTGTTACCTCACACTCATGACCGGAAAAGCAGCGCTGGCGACTGTGGCATAATAAAAGTACCGCTGCTCGGACCTCTAGCGGACAGAAATCATACATACTGCACCTTTAAATATATGTAAAATATAAAGTCATAATTTTTTTCTGTGATTTCATAATTCGTCCCATAGAGGGTCATAATCAAAAATGAAAATTCTGGCATTGTTTACTCAGCATTGATCTTTTCCATATAACCACAGTTGATAGACACCACAGCCTGTCGAGCTCCAAAAAACCCCAATAGTATATCAAACTTTGTCACTACATGGAGCATAAGCATACATTTTTACACAGCTTGTGGCTGCAGGCGAAGTCTTTGCCTGACAGTGTGCTAATGCATATTTTAATGTATTTTCATATTCTTTAGCAACCAGTCCATCCATTTTCTTCAGATGATAGCTTGTTCCTGCAGGGCAGTAATGATTAATCATCACAAAAAATATCGGCTGACTGTGAAGAGAGGGATGGTGTTTATGGTAGGTGCTACGAGAAGGCCATCTGGATGTGACATAGATGTTGTGTTTGATATTACCCTTACAGATCATCTTATATAAAGCAATTACTCAAGACACCCCAGGGTTGTTTAAGATGTTCGTTATGACAGGGCAGTGATTGGTTGAGGCAGTGTTACTGTGTGAGGCCTGACAGTTTTTGCACTTTTAGAGGAAATAAACATACAGCTTAACTTATAGTTACTGGTAAAGGAGAAAGTCTAAATAAGAAGTTACACATGGCCATATCACTAAGAATACACTAAAAGGCCAAATTTGCTCATTCGTCCATATGTTACCAGTCTGAAAGAGATTAACATATACACAGATGTTGTTTATCGATCCCTAGGGGGAACATCAGGAATGTTGCATGGGTTAATGTGTGTCTTAATTAATGTTATTTCCTCACAGGGAAATGCGCATTTATTCTAATGAGACATGAGAGATCTGCCAGGATATGATATTTTTTTTTAAGGTATTAGTATATAAAGTAATTGCCATGTTATATGAATTTATGTATATAAGAAAATCTCCTTAAATACATTTAAAGATAATGATGGAAACTTTAAATTTGATTTCTTGTCCAAGTCCATTAATAATGACACTTTTTCCAAATTCATGTTTTACTCAACAAGCTAGCAATTTATGAATAAATATTGCAGACATCTAATGTGTCCATATTGTTTAAATTAGTTTGTAGGTTTTTCTAGGTCCTTAATGTCATTCTCCTTCTGGAAATGAGTTTTTTTGTGGGAAAACAGCAGCATAAAAACAAGCAAGTATTAAAAGTTTATTTACTGTATTCTGTGTTTTTAGTGTTAGTTGATTCTTGCTATAAAATATTCTATCCTGTTAGATAAAGTTCAGAAATCTTTAAAATATAGATAGATAGATAGATAGATAGATAGATAGATAGATAGATAGATAGATAGATAGATAGATAGATAGATTGATTGATTGATTGATTGATTGATTGATCCAAAATCAACTCACTGAGAAATGACTAACTTCCATCCTGTTCGGTTTCATCTTATTAGGCTTATAGAAACATTTTCTTGCCATTGTGTAAATAATCAAGTTTAAATAAATAAAGTTTATGTGCCTGAGCAGAGCATATTTTTGAAGGTCTGCTATACCCTTTTATGGAAATACTTCCCTAATTTACAACACAAGCATATTCATTTTTTATAAGTTAAAGAGTTCATAAGGTACTGCCGAACAGGAATAACCCAAGCACACTGTGTTACATTCGTCACTCAAGTCTGTAGTTTTTTCAGGTCTGCGGTTGTGCACGTTCTTTCCTCCTATGAGTGGCTGGTTGGGATTTCACGGGTGCAGAAGTCTGACTGGAGAGCTCGTCCATCAAAAAGCCCTTGGAGTCTCCTTTTCACTGTAGGTTGCTGTGTAAGGTATGCTGTTATCCAGTTAGCAGTTGCCTTGGCCACTGAGGTCATGTTTATTTCATATTCATAAGGGTTGATGGTTGCAATGTGCTCTTCATTTCCCATAATGTCCGGTGCTGAAAAGCTGTAATAGTCTGGGTGCAAAGGCCAGGTATTTAAACCTCGTTCAAAGTGACATTGTATACATGATTTAACCTCAACCCTAACAACAGTATTATACAGTTAGAAAGTTCAAATCAGAGTTCAACAGTACACAATCAGTTTAAATGTATTGTATGATTTTTAGGCTCATAACAGCTGTGCTTTTTCCATTATTGCAGTATGTACCTATGAGACTCACCATGAACTGAATGAAAGATCTCTCTGGTGAGTCAATGTGGTGTGAGTTATTTAAGAGGTAAAGAGGGAGGACACTTTAGGTCTGATTTGGAAATTAGGTTTTAAATAGCATGGACACAGTTGACTTGTCTGCTGTTGAACTGCGGTGCTCAGAGATTATCAGAGCCACTAAACTTAATTAGCCAATTCAGACACGTGTCCATGAATGTAATCCTCACCCTCACACAGTGAAGGAGAGCAAAAGAATAAAGAAACTAGAGGTGGGAACTGCAGCATATGTATCCATAGGTGTCAAAATAGGTGGTCATAATGTTTTGGCTCATCTGTGTGTCTATACACACACACACACATTACTGTTCAAACTTTTGGGGTCAGTAAGATTTTGTCTGTGTTTCTTATACTCACCAAGGCTGCATAATAATAGTATTTTTCTATAGCTCCTCGCACATTTATGTGACTTTGTAACAAACATCTGAAGAGCTAATCAGAATTTTAAAAAGTATTATCAGACACTGTAATTTGAAGGTCAAAATTTAAAGGAGATAATAATAATTGTCAATGATAGTCAGATTACACAAAGGAAAAAATAGCCAATTTCCTTTAAAGGTGCTCTAAGCCAGTGGTTCCCAAACCTGTCCTGGAGGACCCCCAGCCCTGCACATTTTGTATATCTCCCTATTTCTAACACACATTTCAGGTCTTGCTGTCTCTACTAATGAGCACATGAGTTGAATCAGGTGTGATAAATGAGGGAGACATACAAAATGTGCAGGGCTGGGGGTCCTCCAGGACAGGTTTGGGAACCACTGCTCTAAGCGATCCTGGGTGGAGTAACTTTCTGTTGATGTTCGAAGTGTTGTCAAACAAAACAGAGGCTAGCTAGACCCTCCCTCCTCCTCCCCTCCTCCCCTCCGTGCTTCCTGAAACAGTCATGAACGCGCATTTAAAATCATTCTTGTCGGTTATTGGCTGGAGCATGTTTATTATGTTTCGTGGTCCAGGCTGCACCAGTTTGTTTTTGTTGCCGTTTTTGGAGCTTGTGGCGACTACAGAGACCGTGTTTTTTTTTTACAGTGTGTTCAGGGGACAGGCAGCTAGCGGATAGTGAGGAGATGTTTGCTGTATGTGACAAAAAATGTTTTGGCCTAAAAACGCGTGACATCGCTTAGAGCACCTTTAAGATCTGTGTGCTGTCTTAAAATAGAGACTTTGCAGTCCTTCTGTGCTTTTGTAATAATCTGTTGTGCATATAGATGAGGCTCCCTAGCATATCAAATCAACACCTGTTATGTTTTAGCTCATGCTTTAAAGCACTCAAACTAAATATCTTTCACAATGCATGTGTGGTTTTCGCTCTTCCACAATGGTGTAATTGATGCTCTTAAATTGCTGAGCATCAGCCTGGTTTAAATCCTTCTCTTTTACACTACGCTGCTCTATTATTCATTGCCCAACCTGATGACAGAGCGTCACAGTAAACTTGACACACCTCATGTTACATTTGCATGGAGCCAAACTCATTAGATACTACCTTTAGACCCGTTAAAGGTCAGACGAGCGGAAATAACCATGTGGGCCAAAGAGAACATGTTTTAGGAATGCTTATTAAAGCAATGTGACATTTCATACTGTGATTGGGGTTGTAGTGTCTTTTCGGACTGGTTAGCGTTGGACTTTAAGGGATGGAGAAAATAATATGGCTGCATTTTAAAGGGGGGGAAATATCACACCAAACTGACCCTGTTATTTTTTCAATTTTTTTTTTATAAGGTTGTGTTAAAACAAACCACTCTCTTGCACGCTATAAGCATACACCATGTTTTGAAATGTCACCCGCTTTTACTTACACATGAACTGTTGCCTAATGAGATTTTAATACTTGATGGCTGAACAATGCAAGGTGCTAATTGTGAGAAGAAATTTAATGCTCTGTCAAATTTTATGGATGATCGCATTGGCAACAGCCAATCAATTCGCTCTACATCTTTTTTCAGACACCATCGCAAGTCTTATTTATAGGGATCGACACTTACTGTTTGTTTGACAGCTGAAGGACACAGATGTCAATGCGACGCTAAAGACAGATTGTGATTGAGACATTTTAAGGTCTTATCATGGGAACAAATTACATTACCATGTTTTATTCAGAGCTTTCTCTTGTGCTGTCAGAGGGTGCACGGGTTACATTGATAAAGGGGGGAAGTCAAATAGTGAATTATTAATTTGGTCCTAATAATAGAAGCATGGCTGTTCTGGAGAATTAAGCCAATTCGCAAGTCTGATCATGCCTCCTTTCTGTTGGGGGTGACTTCTGTGAATTTATTCTTCTTTCTCTGTGCTTCGCGTTTATATCTGTCTATCTCAGTCTTTGATATTACAGATTAATTGGTACATTTTCTGTCAGATGGTCATGTGCCATTACACAGAATCATTGATATAAGGTCACTGGCCTGAGATGGCTTTGATCATTGCTGTAATCAAGCCTAAAGCTATGCTTTCCTCCTGCCAAATGGTTTTTAACAAATCAACCTTAACTCCCACTTCACTTACTTGTTACACAGATTTCCCCCTCTGGTTTTATCTCATCTTCTGCTTTCACCTCTCAGGGTGGGAACCAAAGATGATCAATAGATGCTGTGCATGGGAGAACTCTTCCACATGATTGGCAGAATGAGAACTCGTACATCTTGCTCACTTGTAGCTACAGGTAGCGCGCATCACGCTGTCATTCTTCTAGATCGGCTTGGAAATGATTAATATCAGCTTCCTCCTTCGTATCTGAAGGTTGAACTGACAGACCAGGGATTCCTGTGCATGGTCAGTGCTGGGTAGTAACTGATTACATGTAATATGGATTATGTAATCATATTCCAAAAAGTAAGGACTTGTAATTAGATTATAGTACATTTTTAAAATACTCATAATCAGACTACAGTTCTTTTCTATTGACTGAGTGATTACATTTTATTCTCACATTTGCAGTGAATTATTCGTAAATCATTTATTCTACTGCTTTTTTTATATTTTACATTTTCCTTTCCTTTCCAGGTTTGTGGAAATGCACACACAGACCAGCCACTAGTCATGTGACTATCACTGAAAACTGAATGTCATAACTTTTTATTGATTTGAGATATCAACACAAAATTTTGCCCAGATGCAGTTGACATGATTGTGAACAAGCCCACACTTGATTTTGTGACCGGTCACATATGCTGTCTAATAGTCATCATGTCAAGCATGAATAATAACAATATTAATCAATAAACTGCATCACTTTTTCTTGGGTTTTCTCAGTAGTTTTGTAACATAATACCTCCAAACATGATCAAAATCTATCTTCTTCAAATTTTAAAAGGCTTTATATCAAATTAAACCATGAACTTAACGCAACCTTGTTTTATTTTTTTATTTTTTTTGTAGAGCTATGTTTTTGTTTTGTTTTTTTTAAGATAAGTCCTTACTTTTAAGTATTTCACTTAGATATGAAATAATTAAAAATGACTTCAGGGTGTAAAAGGTTAATGGAGAAAGATGCTGTTGTACCAGTAGGGTCACTGGGTCATGCTAACCAACCAAACCTTAACCCCTTGCCATGAACAGGCCTTGTGATTGTATTGTTTGGGTTATGGATCTGATGATGTGAAATTTAAGATGTCCTTAATTCTCTTGGTTCCTTAATGAGGAACATTGCTAAATGAAAGTAAATGAAACATTGCATGTCATCAGCATTGTGTAATGCTTTTGGATACCATGAAACAGAAATCTAATTTCTGAAATAGAAATCTAATTGGGTGGTGATGGAGACTGATGCTTTTTTGTCATGTTGCTATGGTGCGGTTTCATATAAAGACCATTCTTAGTGTTTCTTGTTTATTATTTTTCATTAACTTGAGGCATAAATTCCGTCTTTGCATGATTGTGTATGTTTTAGATATCTAGATCAATCCAAACCAAGAGTTGATTATGCCAAGTTCCTGTACAGTGATTCCCTCTAACATTTCTTCCAGAAACATTAGCTGTTGATGTGGTGCATTCACACCGCTACCTTCATTCCGTCCCAGGATGCCTGTTTTTGCAGTGGATCGAACAAGGTCACAGCTCATGTACAGTCTCATACACCCTCAAAACATGCCCACACACAGTGACAGAGCTGATTCTAATGGAAAATGCCTTAAATGACTTGCCACATGGCATGTTAATGTTACTTATGTGGTTTACTTTGAAGTCTTCTGTCACTTTTCAAACTGGTAGTAATCGAAAAATGCTAAGGAGACAATTTAAGAGGAAAACATTTTTTTTAAGTGACATACCTGAGGCTTCTGGATTTTGTCTGCACTCTGTAGTATTTATGATGTGTCTCCAGCAATTACCTGTCTATGGTCCATGCAGTTTTCCACAGGAAGAAACATTTAGATTAGCAATCGTTATACACTCAGTTAAATGTGATTTGTTGTGAATGCAGTGCTGCTTTGATCAGCCTGAATGGTTCACTGCTCTGTACTTTACCTCCTCGACTGAAACTGGAAAGAATCTTTCTGTGCTGAAAATGCAACATATGCTTTATTAGAGTGCTTTAATAGAGGGACATTCATTATTTTAGTGGAGCCAAATCTAATTACAAGGAATAATACATCTTCATTTCAGCCTAAAAAAAAAGCAGAAGAAGAAGAAAAAGGTTACATAAGAAACTTTCAGAAATTAATTACTTTAGCAAATATCTTTTAGTCCTTTAGGAACTAACAAATGCCTGACCAAAAAAAAAAAACTTCAATTTTTTTTTTAAGGTAGAAAAAGCATGTTTGACAGTTAAATATTTATTTTATGTTATTCTATTTTTGTTAATAAACTGTATTCTAAAATGTAATTAACCCTCAGGGGTCTGAGGATTTTTGGGGCGCTGCAGAAGTTTTGACATGCCCAGACATTTGTGCTTTTTTCAGTTGTTCATAAATATATTAATGGAAAAAGTGTCATTACACTGTATTCAGCACAAACTAGGCTACAATAATATGTGAGGAACATGTATGTACATGTTTGTGTTTTTGAAGGAATAACGTTTATGCGTGGTTATTGAAAAAACTAAAAACTCAAGTCACTGAAATAAGGCCAAAAAATATATATTAAAGGTGCCCTAGATTCAAAAATTGAATTTACCTCGGCATAGTTGAATAACAAGAGTTCAGTACATGAAAATGACATACAGTGTGTCTCAAACTCCACTGTTTCCTCCTTCTTAGATACATCTCATTTGTTTAAAAGACCTCCGAAGAACAGGCGAATCTCAACATAACACCGACTGTTACGTAACAGTCGGGGTGTACGCCCCCAATATTTGCATATGCCAGCCCATGTTCTCAACATTATGAAAGGCATTAGACAAGGGCAGGACGTCTGGATGTGCACAGCTGAATCTCATCGAGTTGGAGCCACCCCAGTTCTTCCATATGTAGTACAGCCCTACGGGGTTAGTCCATATGTACTTCTCCACATAACTCCTTCGGGGAAGGATGTGGCTTCCGCAGCGTTCCTTTCCCAGCGAAAGGGTACGCTTTCCCATTGTTATCCAATAGTCTCACCGAGTGGGTTTTGGGGAACAGCAGTGATCGACGCTCTCTGTTTCAGCCCTGTCCCACCGTCCTCTGGCAAGGGGGTTCAACTGGCTTACAACAGAGCGCTGGAAGGGGGCAGCTCCTGTGACGCTTTGGTAGGGATTCCTATTCGTCGGTCTGTCCGACGTACGTCGAACGTGATCGACTGAATGGGAACGTCTCGGTTACAAAGGTAACCCTAGTTCCCTGAAGGAGGGAACGGAGACGTACGTCCCGTCGCCACAGTCGTTGTACCCCGCTGATGCTGCCGCCTACTTGGCTCGGCAACGCAGCTGCTGCTCATTATATACCCGCGCTGCGAGGCGAGCAGCTGATGCATATGATTGCATGCCAATGTGCATTGGCTCGTTTAGTTACACTCGAAGTAGATTGGCCTCTCTGGCGAGATTCCTATTCGTCGGTCTGTCCGACGTACGTCTCCGTTCCCTCCTTCAGGGAACGAGGGTTACCTTTGTAATCGAGATGTTCCCTTGGTTACTGATTACATTCACCTGTCAATCATTATCTCTCCCCATGCATTTAAGCCCTGATTTTAAATACACAGAGATGATTAACATAACATGCATACCTCAATAAAAAACCATGGAGACAAACTAGCGAAGGGAACACAATGAAAATGAAACCAAAACTGAATATACGTTACACAACACACGTACCATATTTTCCTAAAAATAAGTCGCACTTGACTAAAACGCGCACCAGATCAAAATTTCATTGTTGAGAGGAAAAAAAAAAAAAAAACAGATATGTCGCACCAGGTGTATAAGTCCTTTTTTTTATACCAGTAAATGCAAAATGTTTACAAACATTATAAACACAATAAAAATGTATTCTTCTCACTTATGTTAGTTCCCCTCACTCCACAACAAATCCTGTAAATATAACAATTTTCAGAACAGAACAGGAATTAAAAATATATGTATATATATAAAAAACTAAGTATTGTGGCATTCATTATAAACATTTATCATAAACACCAAGGCTTATTCTAGAAAATTTGGTAGGCTATATGTTTATTTATATTTGTTTTATTATTTTTTACATATTGCAATTTTAAATTTACAATTAAATTTTCAGCCCCAAACCATTTGGAAATTAAAGAGAGAACTGCAAACTTGACAGAGTCTTTGAAAGACGCCATGCCCTTCTTCTGTACCCCTTTCCTCCCTGTTTGGCTGTTTCCCTGACAGAATTATTGATCCATCCCAAATTGGCTCTCTGTGCCTGAGCCTCAACTCCAGTGTCTGGGCTGAATGACACCGATTGGCTTGCTCAGTTCAAGAGCCTTTCCATTTTCAGGTCTATCAGTGCCTTAGGGGCTTGGGGAGCAACATATCATTTTTCTGGGTTCAGGTTTCTTTGAGTTGCAAGTCCCCACACAAAGTAGAGTACAAGTCCTTAAACTTGGCTCAAAAATTGCAGGCTAGTTGACCCTGCATTTGAGCTGTGTATGTAGGTTTTTTTTATTGGCTAGAGGACAGAATTCAGTGTCATTAGGATTACTGTGGGATTGGACACTCTACAAAGTTTGGATGCCCCATCCTTCATCATTCTCAGAAGGTTAACAGCCTCTGCCAAATGTCTCACAAATTAAGTCCTGATAGGCATATGTCTTCACTCTGTTATTGTATTTGGCAGTTGTGTATTTCTCATCAGACTGTAATCAGGCCGTAATCAGAATAGTGCTGGTGAGAGAGTAATTTGTCAAGCCGACATGCAGATTGAAAAGGTGGAACATAATTCCGCTTCCAATTGTTTTTGTTTTTTTATTCTTGGTTAATTATTACATTGAGCCATTGCATGCCCTTCCTGCTATACTTTGCAAACTGTCTTCACTCGGATGTTATTAAACATCTCAATCAGTACAGCATTTCTTGAGACTTGAAACAAAACATGTCCCACAACCTGCTGTTAGTTTTTAAAAATATAAAATTTTTTACTTTGAAATTATTATCATTCAAATATTATTTCATAGATGTGTTTTGTAAAATTAAATGTCTTTACTTGTTCATCAATTTAGTGCATCTTTGCATATTTCTTTCTGACATTCACAAATCGTCACTTGTGGCCTTATGGGATAGTAAAGTGTCCAGCAATTGTACACTTCAGAATCTCGCTGAAAGTAGTCATCCGGGTACTTTTTGCCTATTCTTTTATGACTACTCTGAATTTGAATAGACTGCTTTTGTCGCATACTGTTTTTCACCAACTATATACAGTAGTAGAGACGTATGCAATTTTCAGCCCAAGAGTTCAGATGGCCTGCAAAAGCTTGCTAGTAGCCTATACGCTGAGTTTTAAATTAATTTTTGTGACGCGCTACACACACTTCACGGAAAGGAAACCGGGACAGCAGAAAGCATCCTGTTTGTTTACTTTATTTTGCAAAAGCACAATGTTGTGTTTGTTTTTGTTTGATCTGTATGACCATAAATCACGGAGTATTTTAAGTTGTTTCCACTGTTATAATGAGACTAAATCATTTGGCATTGTGCCTATTTGTGTCTAGACTCATGGAAATCTTGCTACTAATGAAACATACATGTCCTGGAAATGGGAAGCCTCAGGTGCTTCACTCGCTGTCTCCTCATGGAAAGATGAAGTAGGCTCAGATGGCACTTTTTCTCCTACTTGCTCATCTTTCTGTGATTTCTTGAAGAAGCGTAATATTGAACTTTGTGCATCCACTATTGTCACCGCTTTTTAATGAACAATGCGCAAAGAAAATGACAGTGTGCAAAAACTAATCTCTGCACAAGTTTTATTTTTCATTATTCCATTTATTTTGTGCTTTTATAACATGAGATGCTTTTCAGTTTTGTAGCTGATTGTGACCAAATACCTTTTGTTTTTGATCAGCTCTACAAAAAATATGACCTATACAAGAGTGCATTCTGTTTACTGCTTAGTGCTTAATACTCTAAAGGAGGCTGTACTGTACCAACTACCCCAGGGCGGACTAAATGTTGCTTCATTATTAATGAAAAGAAAAATAGCATTGGGCATTTGTTGCTTTTTCCTGTTGTACCGCACTTGTATGGAACTGTGACCCCAAAACCGAGGTATGTACTGGTGTCCTTCTATACAGTCATGTGAAAAAGTTAGGACCCTGGTACATAACTCGGTTTTGGGGTCAAGTTCCCTACAGCAGGAAAAAGCAACCCATGTCCAATGTTAGGTTTCTTATGGGTCAAAGGCATTTAGATGTCCGCATCAATAGAAACTTACAAAAGTGATTTTATATATATAGAAAGCACACAACGTGATTGGTCGGATTTTATGACGTATTGCCTATTTTGAGACGGAACTTACCGAACATCCAAACCAATGCTGTGTGCTGAGGTAAATGCGCTCGTTGTGTGTGTGTAGCCTGCTTGTGATGGTATTTTGGCCAGCTGGGAACTCGTGAAGAGCTTATAAAATGTGTAAAGTAGTCAAAACAGCGGCGGGAATCCATCCGTCACACACACAAACAATCTGCTGCATGGATGCCTGATGCCTGATGCCTGTGATGGGCAAACTCGCGACTATGACAAGAAAAACCGACATGCGTGAGGATTCTGTCCTTTTTAGGGTCTCATCTTCCTGTTTTTGGTTTGTTTACGGTTCGTTTACGGTTCGTTTACATGTCTTTAGTCCATGTTGTGTTCATATATCATTCTAACCGCACCAGAGTTCGTTTGGAAGCAGACCGAGACCCATCATTTCAGCAGTCTCGGTCCGCTTGTTTGGTGTGCACCAGGGTTCGGATGGCAGCATTCACATATGTTCAAATGAACCGCACTAACCGAGCAATCGCACCAGGGTTCGTTTTAATCGAACCAAACATGACAAGTGTGAACGCACCCTGAATGCAAATAAAATGTCTACTTTTCAGGTTTCAAATAAGTTTTGGGAGAATAAAATGTAAAAATGTGGGTGAAATAATGTTGCATTGTCATTCAGTGTAACACTTATATTTAAAATTGAAACGACATACTTATTCTGACCTGTACGTATTAAAATATATAAAAGAATAAGTGAGCATACTAAATTTTATTGCATTTGAAATGAGTAAAAAATTCTTGCTGACAAATGGACAAAGCCTAGGATAGTGGCCAAGTTTANGTCCTTTTTAGGGTCTCATCTTCCTGTTTTTGGTTTGTTTACGGTTCGTTTACGGTTCGTTTACATGTCTTTAGTCCATGTTGTGTTCATATATCATTCTAACCGCACCAGAGTTCGTTTGGAAGCAGACCGAGACCCATCATTTCAGCAGTCTCGGTCCGCTTGTTTGGTGTGCACCAGGGTTCGGATGGCAGCATTCACATATGTTCAAATGAACCGCACTAACCGAGCAATCGCACCAGGGTTCGTTTTAATCGAACCAAACATGACAAGTGTGAACACACCCTGAATGCAAATAAAATGTCTACTTTTCAGGTTTCAAATAAGTTTTGGGAGAATAAAATGTAAAAATGTGGGTGAAATAATGTTGCATTGTCATTCAGTGTAACACTTATATTTAAAATTGAAACGACATACTTATTCTGACCTGTACGTATTAAAATATATAAAAGAATAAGTGAGCATACTAAATTTTATTGCATTTGAAATGAGTAAAAAATTCTTGCTGACAAATGGACAAAGCCTAGGATAGTGGCCAAGTTTAAAAATGTAAAATTACAAGTTATTAGCATTTGGGGTAAAAGTAATGTCTTTTTTTATGGCATAAATAGATTTTTTTTGTTATAAATATCCCTGACAAGATTGTTACACTGAATTACATAAGAAAAAAAAAACTAAATTAAACAGGACCCAATATGATGTATTGAAAAACAACAAACAGCAACAATTCAAAGCTGTATTACACTTGCTTGAAAACCCTTTTTCATCTTTGACCCATATATATACAGTATATATGCATACATACCAGGGGCATTTCCTCCGAGGAGGCAACGGAGGCAGTGCCTCCTCACAGAAAAAAGGATGAGAAAATAATCCATATTACCGTACATATAAAACAACACAAATATTACAAATTAGGACATTAAAAAGAGCGCAAGTCACTCATATTTCTTAAGGAACACTGCCCAACAACGACACCCGCAGGCAAAGTTACAGCAGGAGTCATGCCTCCCTTTGCTCTCATAGAAAACCATTAGACCCCCAGCGTGCGGTGGGTTTTATGGTGGTTAATTGAGAATGAATGGGGGAAAGACACGTGAGAGGAGGCAATGTCTCCATCGTGCTATGATTGGATGTAATTGGTTATGATTGGATATGATTGGTTTGTGCAATAAATCCCGCCTCTTGTTTAAATGCACGTTCCGCAAGTGTAGTTGGAATGAACAAATTATGTCGTCAATGGGAAGACTAATTGAAAAGTAAACAGATCACCCAGTTAGATATCACTGCTTTGTCACATCAAAATCAAACTTGAAATGGACTGAAAACATGATGACTGCGTTTTTTTTTTTTAGTGCAATCAGCTTGGTGAAATTAAAAATACAATTCGTGTCTGTGACAGACAGTGTTTACGGAGCATGACTGATGATCCAAAATAGCCTAAGTTGACAATTAAAAAGACAAATATCAATACACAAATAAAATATATTTTTTAAATTATTATTGCCTTTAGTTATTATTTTGGAATGAATGAAGAAATGCTTAAAAAAACTAACTTGATGAGATTGACATTGTTCATGTAAAATTACAAAATAGAATTGTATTTGGTTTCTTTTTTCTTTTTTGATGTAATGTAAAGTAATGTTCATTTAACAAGGAAGACATTACATTGATTCATAAATAAATAAAAAATGTGCCTCCTCATTTCAGAACACCACTGAACGCCACTGATACATACACAGTAACGTGAAAAAGTTAGGACACCCTACTGAATTCCATGGTTTTCCATATCAGGACATAATAAAAAATCATCTTGTCCTTAGCAGGTCTTAAAATTTGAAAAAAAAAAACTCAGATGAACAACAACATATAGCATATCATTATTTGTTTAAGAAAAATAAAGCCAAGATGGAAAAGTCATGGGTGACAAACTAAGGACACCCTATGATTCAAGTGCTTATAGGTCCACTTTTAGCTGCAAGTAATTATTTTCTGTAGGACTTTATCAGTCTCTCACATCATTCTGGAGGAATGTTGGCCCATTCTTCTTTACAATGTTGCTTCAGTATATAGATTTTGGGCATTTGTCTATACACAGCTCTCGCCACAGCTTTTCAGTCAGGATGAGGTGTAGGCCTGACTGGGCCATTTCAAGACCTTTATTCTTTTCTTTTTTAGCCATTCTGTTGTATATTTGATGATGATCTTCAGATCATTGTCCAGTTACATGACCCAATTTTGTCCAAGACAGATGGGTGTCAGACAGATGGCTTCACATTTGATTTTGGAATACTTTGATATGCAGAGGAGTTCATGGTCGATTCATTGACTGCAAGGTCCCCAGGTAATGTGGCGGCAAAACAAGCCAAAAATCCTCAACCCTCCACCTGCATGCTTTACTTTTGGTATGAGGTGTTTGTTCTGATATGCTGTGTTCAGTTTTCACCAAACTCAGCGCTGTGCATTATGGACAATCTCCACAAATCTCCACTTTGGTCTAGTCTGTCCAAAGAACATTTTTCTAGAGGTTTTGTGATTTGTTTGGATGCAACTTTGCAAACCTAAGCTGTGCTATCATGTTCTTTCTAGAGAGAAAAGTCTTTCTCATTGCAACCCATCCAAACATGCCATACTTGTTCCGTCTTTTTCTAATTGTACTGTCATGAACTTTATCATTTAACATGTTAACTGAGGCCTGTAGAGTCTGAGGTGTATAGTTCTTGGGTTGTCTGCAATTTCTCTGAGCATTACACGGTCTGACCTTGGCATGAATTTGCTGGGACATCCAGTCCTGGGAATATTGGTGTCTGTTTTGAATGTCTTCCACTTGTGAATAATCTTCCTCACTGTAGAATGATGGACTTCAAATTGTTTGGAAATGGCTGTTTAATCCTTCCCAGATTGATGGCAGCAACAATTGCTTCTCTATCATAGAGAAGTCTGCTGACATATGCTGATGTCTTTCCTCCCTGGCATTGTGTTAACAAACACCTGAATGCTCCAGACCAGCAAACTGCAAGAAATTCAGCTTTTATAGAGGTGCTCACACTTGCTTATGATCGATTAATCAAAGGCATTCGATTAGCATAGTAAAAAAATCGCAACTTAAGGGATCTGCTGCTAACATCTTTGTGCCATACCACAGCACACCTTAAGGGGTCTAGTGGATTCTATGGGTCAGGGCTGTTTTGGCAGCAAAAGGGGGACCAACACAGTATTAGGGTATTAGGAAGGTGGTCATAATGTTATGCCTGATCGGTGTGAAGGTTTTCACTGACACTGCATTTCTATATTAGCATAGAAAAAGGCCATAATTATATTATGGGAATTTTTATGTTCTGAAATGCTTTGCCTAATAATTTGTGTTAAATATTTTAGGTAAAACTTTGACATGGCCCCTTCTGAATCATTTAATGATGGCATCACATAATTTTATATTCTGTACCATTTGACTGTATTCTTTTCAAAGCATTTCAAAGATTTTCTTAAGTGCTGCTAAAAATGTCCAGAAATAAATTTGACGCTTTTCTGTTTGACAAGGTTATTAGTCTTACTGTTAGTTTTAAGAATTTATGGTCCAGATAGTCCCTATTTTATGGCTGTCAGTCAATGATTGTCGTCTTTTGGATGAAACCCATTTACTGTATGGTACAGTTCAGCTAGGCAATATCGTACCTGTCCAGGTCCTCATGAGTTTCCTCTAAATGTTTCCTTGATGCTTTTCCTTAGATGGACTACCCATATATTGTTCTTAGACAGCCATCGGTACACAGCAACAGATGTCGTGTTTAATCGCTATAAACCACGGCTGCAGCTTAAAAAACTGGTGTGAGGTATTTTATTTTGTTGGGAATGCGTTGGGAATTCAGGACCACAAACCACAGTAATATAACACTATCAGCTCTCTGTCAGGCACTCAAGATAACTCAGCCATCTCCCTGTGGAAGCCCCTGCTAGTTATCATCACATTACAGTAGTGAGAGAAATACATAATAGCCTTAAGATAATGCTCTCCACAGGGAAGAGCAGGCATAAAAAACACATTTTAAGTAGCCGAGAGTTCGTTTGCTCAGGTTTGTAGATTTAAGGTATCTCAGAGGAGCACTTCAGAGATGAGGTATTATTATTGCTGGTTTGGGATCAGAGCTCTGTACCTCTCACAGTCCACATTAAATTTGTATACAATTTAATATTGAATTGATTCACACTTGAGGGGAAACTCTGGTGTGCATGTTCTCTGTAATAGAAACACCTTCTGTATTTTTCTCTGGCTCTCATTCTCTCTGTTTTTCTTTCTCCTCAGAGTATTTGGCAGGCTGTTGCATCCTTAGCCATTTCATCTGCAGTAATGTAATGTAAGCGTATCAATGTTTGGGAAGTTACTTTGAAACAGTAGCATTTAACTAAATATTTTGCTACAGAGCATGGACAGTTAATCATTTACTGTATTTACATGAACCATGCAAATTAACCTTCCCAATGCTATAAATGAGAGATCAAGAACAGTTCAGATAAGCATGTTTTATTGCTTTCTTAGCTTGCTCGACTGTAAAGGTTTGTGTGCATTGAAATATGGCATAAAATATAGCAATGGAGTTTTTTTTTATACAGCTACTTTTTATAAAAAGTAGCTTGTTATTACAAAAACTGAGCTACTAAAATATGTTATTAAATTTTGGTTGGTTATTCCAGAATTGCTACATTAGTGTACTTTTGAGTTTGGTGATTTAATATTTACTTGATATAGACAACAGATATTTAGGAGATATTTTAAATCCACCTAAATGCCTCTCTGGAACAAAAATATGCAGCAAAGAGAATGATGTACTGTGTGTTATTGTAGTGACATGCTTGGTTTTAAGTGCCTGTCAGTGCTTCACTTCTGCTCTTTGTTCACTATAATATGTGCACCTCGTTTAGCATCTAACTGTGCTGAAATTATGCATTCGGTACACGCTCGCCATTCTTAAAGATTACACTTATAGTTCCACTGCCAGATTTAAAGGTGAAATGTGTAATTTAGGTGCCGCACAGTGTTGCAAAAATATTTTTTGTTTTCAAACAGGAACACGCCTGCCATTTGCCATTGGCCAGACAAACTGGTAGCTCCACCCCAATATTGTGCCATTGGTTGGGATGGTGTTGCTGTGTCAGTCTGGCCTGGATCTTGAAACAAACAGCAATGTTTTGAAAGCACCACTGAGCTACAGTGTTTACAGTTATCTGGGAAATCAGCCTAGGAATGGTGTACTTGTGTCTCTGCGTATTTAAATGGAGTAGGAGAAAATATTTGGCATCAAAGATATTATACACTTCACTTTTATTAATATCTGAAACATAAATTTGGTTGAGCCATCTCCCGAGTCTGAATTTCCAGTATTTCTCCATTTGAAACGGCTCCATTTCCATTTTTGTTTTAGTGCCAGAAACTGATGTTTTTTTTCTGTAACCTCTTCAGTGGCTGTTAATGAGATGGCACCAACTGAACCATTTGGAAATTATAAACAGGGAAATAATCTCAAAAGTGAGAAAGTGACTGGAATTCATTAATTTTTCGAAGAGAGTTGGTGATTTGAGATGACAAGTGACAGGGACTTTTGGCAACTGTTGAAATTTGAGCAGACTTTATGAAAATGAGCAGTTATTCGCTAGTCAAGTGGGAATGCCTGCTAGCCGGCAAAAGTAGAGCAACATGACGACCTCTCTATAAATGCGCTGTAAGAAATTGTACACTTTGACATATAAGCATTTTAAGCTGTCAGACATGTATTATAAAGTACGATGACAACACACTGTAATTACCGTATAACATCAGGTTTCTGTCACACATTGGACATCTTCATTTCATTTGAAAACCATTTGACTTCAATAAGTTGACATTATGAGTGAAACAGAACTTTATTTAAATTTATTGACTGGTAAAAAGTACACTGTCAGAAATTTTTTTACGGTGCTTGTCACTTGGGCAGTACCCTAAGGTACAAAGGTAAAAAGGTACTAATATATACCTTTAAGGTACAAATATGCACTTTTAAAGTACTAATATGTACCTCTAAGGTACTAATATGCACCATTTAGGGGTAAGTAAGGTACAAAGATGTACCTTTTCATTTTTGAACCATGGGTACTGCCCCAGTGACAAGCACCATACCTTTTTTTCTGACAGTGTAGATGTTAAAGACCCCCTGTGGTAAAAATCTAGTTTTTGAAATTGTTTGTCTTTGTGGTGTTTTTAATATGAATTTGCACATGGTTTGTCTTAAAGCATAAGTAAACCATTGCTGAGTTTTGTTTAGTTTTTTTTCCTTAAAACTGCAGTGAACCAAGACAGTCTCAAAAACGTGGTTTGAAATCTCCCTTGTTCTCTACCTCACAAATTAGCTTGTAACCAATCACGTCAACATTTGAGTGGACTTTAGCATATAATTAACTATGCTTGTGATGCGGAATGTCTCAAGAGAAGCCAGTTATCCAGGTTTATTTTTCTGTTAATATGAAAAATGTTATACATTTAGTAATATGAATTATGTATATGATTTATATTACGATGAACTGTATGCCTTTCTCCACTGGTGATCTAAGTTGTTCAAAGCGTTTCTAAGGATGCTGATTTTTTAGAAGGCAGACTGAGATGGCAAACGGAAACATGGTTTGTGTAACATTATTAAGACATTATTAGCTGTTTGATAATATAGTCAAGCAAAAGGCTAATCATATTAATTAATGTTATGTGTCTGACGTTGTAAGGAGTGATACATGAAATGCATTACCATTCTGATACATCGACTTGTAGACGACTTTGTGTAATTCACTCTTCCACTTCATCTTCTGAATCAGTTTCTGGTTCAAACATGGCTGAATTAAACCAGTATTTCCACTTGCCATTGTGCAGCGTTTACTACAGTAAAGTTGACCGAGTGGATCAGGTTTTCTGAGCTCGTGTGATTGAGTGGAGGCAGGGCTAATTTGAATATTCATGGGATAGTTTTAAGAGATAAAATTATTGACTACAGGGGGACTTTAAATAACAGAATGGCACTAGACTGAATCTGAGTTTGTCTATTTGGCTTTTTGTTTGCATTGTCAAGTAACCCACGCAGCCTAAGTGATTTTAGAAATAAAAGTCGTTTCAGAGGAAAAACAAGTTATTAGTTAGAGGAAAATTACAAAGACTTTTTTTATTTTATTTGAAGTAACATGATTAATCATTCACAATATGAGCAAGAACATTCATTAATAGGGTAAATAACATCAGTTTTTGTTTAAAGAAAAATAAATCATTTTTCTTTGTTCATGTATATTTTTAAGTCATTTATATATTATGCTGACCTCGCTTATGACACCCCACCAAGCCACTAAGTGCCTACCATTAATATACCAGCACAACTAATTTATCACCATGCTTGCCTTCCACGCTTTCAGGAAATTCTACATGTTCCACTGGCATGTGGTTTTGCAGGTCGATATCATTTTATCAATATTGTATACATTTTTATTCCTTCTCCTTTCATTTCTGCCAAAACATGCATGTGTGCAACTGTGAGAAATTAAACATACAGTTTCAGACGGCCAGGTATTAATGATTATAGATCTGTCCCTGATAAGACCCTCATCTGACTGAAGTGCAACGATTAACTTTGCTGTTTCTATATTTAAAAAAAGCTCTTAAATATTCATGGCGCCTCAGGCATCTTGTTTGCCAATATACTGTTCACTCTGTGTACACATCGCTTGTAGATAAATTTTGTACGCTGCAGGAACAGTAACAGTTTTTCCTGTTTTTCCCAGATTGTTTTTCGAGCATACTAAATTCCAAGCATGTCCTCATGGTGTCATTGTAATGAATACAGAATGCATTTCTCCCAGGATCTGTTCCAGTATGACCAGAAATTAGAGTTTGTTTTTTCCCCTTTTTTTTATTAGTTATTTATTGGCATACAGTGCAGCCAAGCAATTACAAGGCACTGCCCTCCGAAGGTGAAGATATAAAAGGAATATTTAATGCAATTTTGGCTGCAGGGTTATGGTCGGATGAAAGGGAATAGGGAACATTCATTTTGCTTTAACCCAGGAGTCAATGAAATGTACAGAGACATATCCAGAGGAGATGAGTTTGCTTCTGTGGAAAATAATTGCATTGAACTTGCAGGGAATAAAACATCCTCGCAAGGAATCAAATGTAAGTTGTTTTCCTTTGCCCAAGCTCTCAAGTAGAATGCTGTATGTGTTTACTTCACTCATCAGATAAAAGCATATAGGCCACAAAACATGCATGTTCAGTGATCGGATCACAGTAGGATAGCACTTGACCACTTCACCCTTAAATAGGCAGGAACATAAATGTACTGAAATTTACTGATATTTAACAACACATTAGGACAATTTGTATCACTCCGCTTGTTTCTGCCGGATCTGTTCTGGCAGCTTTTCGCACAGCGAGCGTCAATAGTGGAAGAGCAAACCTACTATAATTTTACTGTTATTGTGGCATGGAATATAGTTTTGAAATGTTTAGGCGAGAATGTAGTTGTTTAAACCTCAATTATGCAGTTTATATATAAACATAGTGCCTCTTTGATAATTTGTTTAGACGTAGATGTGAGTTCCAGGCCGTCAGCGGTCACGTAACCACCGAAAACAGCTTTATCTTGGCCAGTCCTATGGAAATTTGCCTCTGGCTTGCTCTTATGTACTGTAGATAGTGGTTAAACATGATGTTACGATTGCACAGGCATGTAACAGAGTGAGAATCCAAATGCAAGCACCAACGTTTAATAACAAAATGTAATCCATAAACAGGAATAATTCACAGACAGCAGACGAGAGCAACGGCAAGAACACACTCACAAGCGCAACGACCAACCAACCACAAATGAAGCATAAAGGTTTAAATAGACACGTTAACAATGGGCTGATAAGGAACAGGTGTTGGTGATATGATGTCATGGTAACTAATGAGGGTAACTATAGCGACACACAAGGTACAAGG
Source organism: Anabarilius grahami (assembly GCA_003731715.1). Classification (NCBI taxonomy): domain Eukaryota; kingdom Metazoa; phylum Chordata; class Actinopteri; order Cypriniformes; family Xenocyprididae; genus Anabarilius; species Anabarilius grahami. The sequence continues at coordinate 901,088 of RJVU01042598.1, forward strand.
CAAAACTGAAACCAAAACACAGGAAATAAAGATTGAAACAAAGAAAACCAAGATTACACTTCAACATAAAAGTCCTACAAAACACCGGGATCATGACACATGAGATATAATTTATTTTGGGTATATCAAACAGCCAATCTTTGTAAGTTTACATTATTCAAACTGGACATTCAAACAGTTTTTTTATTTATTTATTTATTTATTTTTATTCTGAGTATAAGATTGACCTGAAGAATATCAGCTAGATGCAGGTAATACACTTGCTTAGTTGATCTCTCTATTTCAGAAATCTTTCTATTTCATTGAAGCAAGTTTATTATATTACATATTATATATTTTTTATATTCTTGTAGTATAATATTTTAAAGGAAAAATAACATCCAAATGAGATAATTTGGAAAAGCACATACAAATATGAGTTAAAATAAGTGAAAATTCTAACAGAAAACATCTTATTTGTGTTTAGACATATTTGAGAGAATCGTTTGCATTGATTTTATTTTTCACACTTTTAAAAAAATCTTTTTGTGCTTTATCAACTCATTAACACATTGATGTGGAAAGTGATGAGATGTAGTATGTAGTTATAAGATCATAGGGATCATTCTCCCCCAAAATATGATTACAAGTAGTCACAGGAGACGCGTTTGAGATGCATGTTATTACCAGGTGTAAACAGCAATATGTTTCGGCTGATCACTTGTGATTGCCCGAGGTGGATGTTAATACCAGGTGTAAACAGGACCACAGTCATCCATCAAGAACAATGCATTCATGACCCCTACATGTGTTTGATCATCTCAGCTCTAACATGCTGTTGATTTAAGTTGCACCGATGGGCGTCCCTAAGCTGATGTCTGACCTACAGTAAGCCTTCTGCTACTCCCAGCTTGAGCATTCCTCTCATGCTGTTGTGTTTACACTGGAGACTGAGTGTGCTTCTTTCTCAGACAGATCTGTGCAGGAGTCCTGCCTCAGGATGCCATGTAAGGCCTGACTATCACTGTGCAACATACAGATATGGAGAGTATTCATAGGCACACATGGTGGAGGAAGTTTACAGAATGGCATGGTCAGAATGTGTTTAATATAATGATGATTGCTATGACGGCAGTTTTATTTTAATGCTATGAAAAACATATGTCGTAATAGGGTAAATGTGTATGTGTATTTTAAGCAGACTTTCCCTACCAGAACGATAAGAAAGTGTGTGTTTTACATTAGTGAGTCAGTAGCAAAAGTCAGTAGCAAAAGTTTGTTTGTTTGTTTGTTTGTGTGTGTGCGAGTGTGTATGTATTGTACGTATGTACTGTGTTATTTATTTAAGCAGCAGTCACTGGATTGTATGTGTCCAAGACAAATTTCCTTCGGGATAATAAAGTTTATCTGTCTGTCTGTCTATCTAACATCAACCACAACCTAAGCTAAATGTTTGTTCATGCCTTTGAAACAACCTCATTTAAATGCATTAAATAAAATTGAAATGTAGAGTACATTTGTGACCCTGGACCACAAAACCAGTCATAAGGG
>RJVU01042598.1:902644-930037 GCA_003731715.1 Anabarilius grahami
TTTTTTTTTAATCGCGATTAATCGCACACTTGTCATGAAATTAAGCGTACACCATTTATCTTGTTTAACATGTCCATTTTGCCATCATTGCCTATATCCAACAAAGTAAACCATCAGATTGAAGTGTGATTTTCACAAAACTGTATTTTTCAAGGTAAATGTAGATGTCTTTCCAAAAAAGGACACCAAATAACCAAATGATATGATTTAATATAATTCATACATTTATGTACACCAAAGCAACCATGAAAATAAAAAAAAATCAACAATGCTTTACAGGTTTTTCAACTATCTAATAATAGTTTTCAGATACAGAAATTGAACAAAGTAATCAAATATAAAATAACTGCATAAAAACTAATTTGAATAATTAAATAAAGATGAAACATTAAGTTACAAAAGCTATTCAGTCAAGAGTGATTTCTTCATCTTTTGTCTTTTGATTAACATTAAACACAGAAAGCAGGAATATTAGACTGCTGTCCCTTTAAGACATAATTCAAAGATCCAGTACACTGATACTGATACACATGCGCTGTCTGTCTCGTTTTTCTCTTAAGACATAACCTACTATGTTTGTTAGGATACTCGCTAAGATGGGCATGTTGACATAATTTTTGTGTGAATTTGTCCGTTTAGGTGCAAGACTTGAAAGAGAATTTGCGCAAGAGTATTTGCACGCTGTGATGCGGCTCTCCGTGAACACGCTTCGGATGAGCGCACACACAAATCTCCTCACAGAGCGCGCAAGCTCTCTTTCACGTCTTACGGATGAATGTTTAAATTGTCATGGTTTAAAAGAGTTTAGTTTAAACAAAGATAGCAACGTGAGATGTTCAGGTCTCACCTGCGCTCGAGAGCTATCAACACCTGAGTGATGACGGCGTAAATGACTGGTCATAGAGCTTTCGGTACGTCATTAACCTAACCTACATTAACCTAGTTACAAACTATGGCCAGCAGCCATATCACCCTGTAGCCCAAGACTGGTTGCCCACTGAAGCTAAGCAGGGCTGAGCCTGGTTAGTACCTGGATGGGAGACCTCCTGGGAAAACCAGGTAGCTGCTGGAAGAGGTGTTAGTTAGGACAGCAGGGGGTGCTCACCCTGTGTGGTCTGTGTGGGTCCTAACGCCCCAGTATAGTGACGGGGACACTGTACTGTAACAAGCACCGTCCTTCGGATGAGACGTTAAACCGAGGTCTCTGTGGTCATTAAAAATCCCATGGCACTTCTCGTAAAGAGTAGGGGTGTAACCACGGTGTCCTGGCCAAATTCCCTCCATTGGCCCATACCAATCATGGCCTCCTAATAATCCCCATCCATTGAATTGGCTATTTTACTCTCTCTCCTCTCCACCTACAGCTGGTGTGTGGTGAGTGCACTGGTGCCGTTGTACTGTGGCTGCCGTCGCATCATCCAAGTGGATGCTGCACACTGGTGGTGGATGAGGAGAGACCCCAGATATGATTGTAAAGCGCTTTGGGTGTACAGTAGTACATAGGAAAGCACTATATAAATGCCTCATTCATTAAACATTTGTTTACAGTGACTGTTTTGTCCATGTTCTTTTGATCATCGCAGTTGTAATGTATTGGGAAACTAGAATGCTCATCCATCAACTGAAACATACATTAGCCGAATCCGTCTGTCTGTTTTGCACGTTGTTTTCAACAAACCATAGTAGCATACTGTAGATGCGTCATCATTGGGATGAACCGCGTTGCAAGCGCGTGCCGAACGGGAGGGCTCGCACTCTTCAGTTACAATGACAGAATATGAATGAGAGTTCGTGTTTTAAAGCGAAATGGACACTGGAATGTCCTACAGCGCTACAGCGACCAAAAGTAAGAAATCGCTCATTACTCCTAAATTGGTCCAAGATGGCGTCTCTAAGACGCGGCGTGGCAGGAGCTGCTCTTAGAACTAAAATGAAGCGACCTAGTTTTTATACATTTAATGAGTTTAGTTTCCTGATCAACTTTACTGCGGCTTTTATGAATTTTTACAAGTCGAAATTTATGCAGAGATTTTTGATCTTCGGATATATGTTTGCCCTCCTTTATGCTTCTGTTCAGTGTTGTTGGACTACTCGTGCACGTAACAACGAGACCCAGTCGCTAGTTTGTCTACGTAGACTGGGCCAGTTTGCTTCATATTCTGTTGTCTTAAAACACGGAAAAGCGTTAACACCGACTGTATCGAGAAGTCCCGCACATGAGAGATCTACGCGGCCTCAGAGAAAGGTATTGCTTTACCTGATAACGACGCTTCTCTTTGCTGGCGATATTCAACTCAACACAGTCCCTGGCGACACTGGATGTGCTCAGCGCGTTGTCTTGGTTTCTGACGACGCACCTGGGGGTGGTTTGCTGTCGTCGTTGGACATCTGTGGTCGGGGCGGACCTGGTCACGGCCTAGTTGGCCTGCTGGAGCAGACTAGAGGTTCGCCTGAGTTTCCCGCGGCGGTCGTTTCGCCGGTATGTGTTGGTGATTTGCCTGGGTTTTCTGCGACAGATGCCGGTCATCGAGCCGGGGTTGAATATGGCCTGGAGGTGCAATGTTACTGTGTGTCAGCTGGCAAGAAGTATTGTAAGATGGAGTATTCCCGGTCGGTTGCCGGTCTTCAGGCTGGGTTTGGGGCTGGCTGTGTTCCAAGTGTAACAGCATCGACTGGTCATTGTGATTTGGCCGGAGCTACATCGACTCGCCATCATGGAACGGCCGGTGAGAGGCATCGGAAGCTACACTACTTTCAAACTGTGAACCATTCTAAAGTAATCTGGGAATCCGGGTCAAAACCGAAAGGTATTTTAGGAGGACATTTAAATATCCGAAGTGTGTCATCAAAACATGAACAAATTGAAAATCTGCTTTTGGACTCAAATCTAGATTTCTTGTGCTTGACTGAAACGTGGTTAACTAAAACTTCTCCTAGCGCAGTTTTAGCAATGCCTGGGTATAAACATTACAGACAGGATAGGAAAATTGGTAGAGGAGGAGGGCTTCTTATTTATGTTAAAGATTGTTTAACAAGCAAACAAGTCCATCTTGAGTGTTCTAATGAATTTGAATGAATTGCTGTTTTAATTACACTATCTCCGCAAATGTCTTTTATTATAGTTGCAGTGTATAGACTGCCCTCATCCGAGATCTCATTCTATGATAATTTTAAAAACCACTTTAAAGAAGTGGATATATGTAAAGAGTGTATTGTTATGGGGGATTTCAATCTTAATTGGTCTGATAAAAAGGCCAAAAAGAAATTGAAGGAGATAACTAAATTGTATGATTTTACACAAATGATGGAGACCCCCACACGTATCACAGCTACTTCGTGAAATTTAATAGATCTTATCTTTACTAATAAACCAGATAGAATTACTAAGACTTTTAACTTTTTAACTGGACTATCAGATCATAATTTAACTCTCATATCTAGGAAGTTGAATAAAAATAGGTTTGTTTATCATGAAACCACACAGAATGAACAGAATTGTTCTTTTAGAATACCAAAAAAGGATATGAGTGCGTTCGAAGAAGAGCTTGGACAGATTGACTGTGTATCCCTTTCATCTACTGAAGATTTGGAAACAGGGCATAAAATGTTTATAGAGAAGATAAAAAATATAAAAAATAAACATACAAAACTTGTTAGAAATAGGCATAGAAAGAATAACCTACGATGGATTTCGGAAGAGGTATGGATGCTCATGAAAAAGCGTGATAATGTTCTAAAAAAAGCTATAAACTCTGGTTTACGACAGGATCGACTTATGTTTAATAGCTTAATAAATAATGTGGTTAAGACATTACGGCAGGCTAAGGCACAATATTTTATCAATATTTTAAATGAGGCTAAAGGAAATGGCAAAAAGGTGTGGCAAACTATTAATCAATTGATATAGAAAGAATCTAAATCATGTACTAAATGTTTAGAATTAAATCTTGTAGGAAGAATACTTAATAAACCTGATGAAATTATAGATACTTTTAATAATTATTTTGTTGACTCAGTTCAAAGATTGACTGATAAATTTGGTATCAGATATAGAGAACTTAACTCTGTTAACTCAGAGGAACCTGCTTTTGATTTAACAAAAGTATCAGAGAATAAGATTCAGAATGTTATAAAAACCTTGAAAAACTCATACGCTAAAGATATAGATGGTCTAAATTGTAATTTTTTTTAAAAATAACTGTGAACATTTTTTAGTACCAATCACACACCTTGTGAACTTATCGATTAAGCAATTTATTTTTCCAAATTGCTGGAAAAAACTGGGATAGTTACCCCAGTTTTCAAAGCAGGTGATCCACTAAACATAGCAAATTATAGACCAATTTCAATTTTGTCAGCTGTATCTAAAATAACAGAAAGAGTAGTAACTGAGCAAATTGTAAATTTTTTAGACACACAAAATAATTTATTGTGCCCTATGCAATTTGGGTTCCGTAAACAGCACTCTACGGAAACTGCTGTATGTTATTTCATTGAGCAAGTGCGATTAAAATTAGAAATTAAAATTATCTGCTGTCATGACCAAAATCTCAGACTGGTTTAACCAGTGTTGTTTATCGTTAAACGTCCAGAAAACTGCTTGTATGTATTTTAAGATTAGAAAGATGGAGGAGGTTATACCAGATATATTAGTAAATGGTGAAAGATTACAAATTGTATCGGACTTTAAATATCTTGGAGTTATTTTAGACACTCACCTAACATTTGAAAAGCATGTTAAAAAAATAGTTTGTACAGTTACACCCCAACTTAGAAATTTTAAATTTATACGGAGTCAACTTTCTGCAGAAGCTGCAAGAATCTTTCTGCACTCTTTAATCTTTTCTCGTTTCTCTTACTGTATTACTTCATGGTCCCAAGCAGGAAAATCTACTCTTAGACCTTTACATAGTTTATACAAACGTGCTATAAAAGTGTTTGATAAGAAACCTGACAGACATCATCATTGTCTTATAATTCAAAAACATAATCTCTTTACCTTTAAAAACTTTGTAATATTTCACAATTGTAGTTTAATGTATAAAATTGTGAATGATCTTGCACCTCCATCTTTAAAGATGTTTGTTTCATTGCGCAATGAGAGCTTAAGACAGACAAGAGCCTCGGTAAGAGGTGACTGTGAAGCGCATTTTAGAAAAACAGATTTTGGTCGATCAGCCTTTTCTGTAAAAGCTGTTAATAATTGGAATAGTTTACCAACTGATATTAGACAGTGTACTTCCTTTGTCCAGTTTAAATTACATTTGAAAAGATTTTTAAAGGCAAGTCAGGTCTGTGATCATTAATTATACAAGATAACGATTTTTGAATATGTTTTTATACTTCTTGTATTCTATTGTGTTTAATCTGTATGGTATTTTTATTGATAATTTGGTGTACTCCTGCCCAGGGACAGCAGATGAAATTTAGCTCTGTAGCTAATTCTGGGGTAATATTTTATTGTCCCTGTCAAATAAAGAATAAATAAAATAAATAATTCTCTCTTCCATCTCTGATATAATCATCATGGACTAAGATCATCTAACTGCGTGACGTAAATTACGTTATGACGCAATTTCACATGCTAATTCGCAGTAATTTTTTTGCGTTAAATATGCATTAAAATATGTTAAGGATTTTGAATTAATCACATGCGTTAACGCTTAACGTTGACAGTCCTAATATGGAGATTTAAGTTGGTGCTCACACTGTGACCCATTAAATATAACTATAAAAATAAAAAAAATTATAATAGCATTATTGCACATTATTCAGTTAGTTTTTAAATAAAATAATAAAATGTGATAATACTATTAATAATACTGAATTTATTTACCCGGCACATTTTTATTTTGGTCGCACATGCGCACCACTTATGTACACCCCTGTGTATATGTGTGTGTGTGTGTGTATGTATGTGTGTGTGTATATATATATATATATATATCTTTTTATATATATAACTCTTTTTTTTTGTTCAGCAGGGATGCATTAAATTAAATTAAAGTAAATCAAATATGACAGTTTCTATTTCGAATAACGACTTTCTATTCATCAAAGAATCCATATATATACACAGAATTATAGGCAAGTTGATTTTCTGATCTATCTTCTTTTTTTCTTTTTTCTTTTTTTTTTCCAAACACATTTTACCAATCTGGCAGTAAGTTTTGGGAGTTTATTTTTATTTCATCTCCTACCCTGAAGTCCGTCTTGCAGAGATGGACTAAAAATGAATGCCCAAAACTTACTGCCAGATTCTGGAAGATGAATTCTTCAAACAGTGGTACAAAAGGATGTAGTGCTGGTCCTTCAAAAGTCACTCTCAACCTGTCTGTCTATAAAGCCTATAAAATATAAAAAACAGTATTCATGAATTTTACAACACTTGAGCTGTGATTCTTATTAAGTGGGTGTCATTTTTTAGGATTCTTTACCTAACCTAAGTCTCTGAGTCCTGTCACCTTGCACTTCTAGAGACTCCAGGTAAGTTGCAGTTCTAGAAAATGGTGGCGCTGGGGACTAAAGGGTTCCTAATGGTTTCACACTTAATTCTTCACCTTAATTCTTAAAGGAGCCGTATGTAGGATTGTGGCCTAAACTGGTACTGCAATCACTATAAAAATACTGTAGAGCGGTGTATCCCCTCCCCCTACCCCCTGACTCGAGGTTGCCAGATGAGCTGCAGGATTCAGCAGAAACGTAGGCTGCTTCAATGAAGAACAAATGACGAATCATTTTTACTGAGGTAACATTAGGCTACTGTCTCAATTACGTTTCAAATTGCCATAATGGGCGTGCTAATGTTGTTTTCCTCAGCGTCTCAGCATAATGACAGAGCATACGTCCATGTGAGCTAACGTTATGTTACTTTGCACAAACATGCATAACTTTGTTCGACTGTCATGAATATATGAAATGTCCATTGACATCAAGTACAAGTTAGCCAAGCATAGATGAATCTTACCTGTCCAGGAGAAAATTAGCAACGTTGGCGTCTGTGTTCAAATTCTTCTCCGTTTTCAGCCGTCTCCATCTTTCAAATGCATCTCCAATACAAATTCTGGTTTTATTTCGGACTTTGTCACGACGAATTTCTGAATTATAACGAGGTCTTTTTGATTTAGTAACATTAGACATTTTTATCCGACTGGAGTTAGGGCAGGTTACAGCAAAGCTGGCAACACGGATCCCGAAACACTACTGACTTCGTGATTGGTAGATAGGTGGAGGGAGGCGCGTCAGGCCAAAACACAAAATGACAACATCAACATCAGTTGAGGGCTGCAAGTCCACTTTTTAAATGACAATATCCTGGCCGAACTACTTTTGTCAGTGATATAAGTATTTGAAATGAACATGATTTCTTAATGTCTAGTGACACATCAGGGCCATTTTATGATTAATTGAAATAGATTTCTTACATACAGCTCCTTTAATTCTTTTGCAATTTTAGGTTTTTTTTTCTTTTCCACCTGTTTTTGTCTGACCCTGCTGACCCAATGAGCCTTTCGCTGTTCAATGGTCATGCTTTAACTTTTAAATCTCTTTATTGGCTCATTTTATCTGTAAAAGAAAATTTGCCTAATAATTATGCACACCTGAATATAAGGCATTTTTCACTTCCAGCCTTCATGAACAATTATATATCACTTATAAATGATTTATTAATGAGTTAAGATTGATGTGGTTTGGAATTGGTAAAATGTTCTTGGAAAAAAAAAATATGACCAGAAAATCAACTTGCCTAATAATTCTGCACACTGTAAATTCTAACAAGTTCAGTTTACTTAAAAAAAGTTTGGAAACCGATTGCCTTATTTTTGCAATGCAAACTTAAAGGGAAAACTGAAGTTAAGTTAATAATCTGATAAAAGTAAAGAAATCTAACTCTTCCCAAGTAAATTAAGTAATAAATATCAAGTTAGTTTAATGTCAATTCTAGTTAACATACTCTAGAATATTTACTTATCTTACTTAATATTTAATAGTAAGATTACACGAGAAATTCCATTTAACTGACAGTGTTATATTGTGTTCTGCAAACATCTTAAATACTATTATTCTCAACATGGCTTTAATCTGCCATTTTATGCTATGTAGACTTAAAAAACTATGTGCAATCGGTTTCCACATTTTCTTCAAGTAAAGTGAAAGAAGAATAGTATGTTGTACTGTTGTACTGACAAAAGCTTTGTTAGTATAGTTCACTTACACGAGAGTACTACTAAAAGAAGAACTGTAGAGAGTACTTAATTTACTTTAAATAAAATGTTATTGTCACCATTGTTGTGGTTTGCATGCTGAATGTTGAGATCTGTGTGTGGCTCAAGTGGTCAGCTGTAAGGTACTGTTACAGATACTCAATTAAAAGTTTAACAAAATGTTGATAACATAGTGTGACGAGCAGGGCGGGCGAGAGCCGTGAGGGAACGGCGCGAGGCCGGTGACGCAAGTGATAACGAGCATCACCTGCGAGGCGCGCCGGCCTCGAGTCTCTCACGGAGGAGCTCCGGGAGCATAAAAGGAGGAGCGACGACAGTGAAGGATGAGAGAGGACCAGGCCTGGATATTATTTTATGTTTTATTATGTTTGTGTGGCCGGCAGACGTCCGCGAGGGTCTGCCGGCATTACTTTCGTTTTGTTCTTTGTTTATTTTGGTATTAAAATTTGTTTGAATGTTCGCCGGTTCCCGCCTCCTTCTTCCCGTATGTTACACATAGTGTTAGCACAAACATTTTAAAACATTACTACTGAATACGAAAATTAAACATCTAACTAAGCAACATTCAGTTAGAAATCAGATCATCTCTTAAAAATTTTATTTTTATTACTTCTCTTCCTTTGAAACCACAAACAATGATTTCTTGATGCATGGCTGCACCAAAATAGAGAATTATAAAATCTTTAACAAAGTTCCAAGTGCCCAACCAAAGGGAACATGAATCACCATCATGGTAAGAAAAAAAATAAAAATAAATTAACTTTTTAGGAAAATCAGCATCAAACTAATTGATCTTAACTTGGGTTTTCTGAGTAAACAAGCCATTAATAGACAGCAAGAATAGCTTTTACTTTTATTTCACCGAAGTAGATCCATTCTGCAAACATAACATTGAATCCTCAGTCCGTGTGATTCTGCACTGTGTGGAGGGATGTCTTGAAATATTTTTGTAATTTTAATCAAATTACATTAGTTATGGGAACTATCTGTTCTAAAATTTCAGCAACAATTACAAATTTGTAGTAAAGTCAACATTTTGGTTAAAATCAAGTAAACATACTAGTGTTTTTATAGTAAGGAATACTATTTGAATTTACAGTGCACACAGTGCATATGGATTATATGGATATATATTTATTTATATAAATATATATGGATATTTACTTTAGACCTGTGGATTGCTCCCTTTTCACATGTGAAAAGCAGGTAGTAAACAGTTTCATTTCTAAGATAAATTTTTCTATTGATCTTTGAAGCAATACCTCATCAAATGATGGAGTAGAGCATTATAACCAGGCATATTTCCAAATACATGTAAACGAGCACACTTTCAGCATTTTAAAGTGTTAATTGTAATTTTTTTTTTTTGGCACTGCAGGCAATGGATTCCGTTGCATGGTGGGCTCTGTTTTACCCCCACATAAACTCTTCTGAGGAATCACAGAAATCCCATGAGCCTTTGAAATGGTCTGCATCGCAACCACACACTGAAGAGATTTTAGTAAATCTAGCCTTCTCACACAAAGCTATACATGCAGGCACATGTTTTCTGCAACTTGAGTTTGCACATGCATGTTATTTGCAATTGAGCATGCACTCAAACATGCATGTCTGTCCATGTTTTCAGTTGTATACATTTTAATTTATTTTACGCATGCTCATGCATAACACAAAGGGTGGCATATGTTTCCACAGTTTACCATTGTTATGCAATGGCATTTTATGACCAACAAATTATATGCACAAGCTAATATAAGATAGTGAATTACAGGAATTCCTGTAAGATTCACTAATGTAGCCATGTACCTGCACAGTTAGTAAAAACAGTGTATGTAAGATATTGGATTTGAAACACTGTGCTGCATTGACCATGTTTATCTTTATCTCTGCCAGTGTAAGCATTCCTCTGGGTGCTCCTGGAGGCTGGGTAATACTCTGAAGCACAGCCCTGGTGCTTCAATAAAAGGTTGTTGAACTGCATGTGGTCTGCCCATCAAGGAGAAGAGATGTTACAAAGACCTGTTGCACCTGCTATTTACTGTGTCTAAATCTCTTGCAGATTATCTTTTTCTTTTCTTTTTTTTATGGATGCAAGCATCTGTTTTTTCTTTTAGCTTGATGTCCTCTTTTTCATGTAGCTCTGGAAAGTCAGATTTATTCTATTGAATCATTTGTTTGGAAGATTAATTTAAAGGGGACGTATTATGACCTTTTCACAAGATGTAATGTAAGTCTCTGGTGTCCCTAGAATGTGTCTGTGAAGTTTCTAAGGCTGCAACTAATGATTATTTCGATAATCGATTAGTTGGCCGATAATTTTTTCGATTAATCAGATAAAAATCCTATCCTTTTTTTGACAAAAAACACACTATTGCACATCCTGATCAATGTACTTCAAACTAATGTGCCAAATGAATGCTATGAAAACATACAGTGCTTAATTTATTAGACTAGGCTAAGTGTCATAATAAAGAGAGAACACAAATATTTTAGGAATATATCAAAAACTTGTTTAAACCTAAAAACGTTATTGCCATTTATTAGGCAAATAACAAACTGAAACAACTAAATAGTCATTATTCACACAATATCCAAAAAACTGTAATTAGGCATCTGAAAAAAAAACAACAACAAAAAAACAACAACTATAAAGTGCTTTACTTATTTTTCTGCCTTTCTTGTAAAACAGTAAAATTGAAAATTCATGGATAACAACAATAATTATATTGTAACATTAGAAATACTGCTGTGACTAAAGAGCTTACGCATACTGGTGTATTAACCATTACAGAAACATGAAAAATTATTTTGGTAATCACCAATACTGATAGTTTAGGACAGCTGTGGCATAAACCTTACATTGGGTGGCAGTGGTCTAATAAATCACTCTGGACACAATCTCCTCTTACTGTAATTTCTTTATTCTGTAAAATATAGGCTATAAGAAACATCTTACATTTATATTAAATTACATGTTGTTATCCCTTTACAGTTACTACTCTTATAAAACAATTGAATGACATGTTGACTTTTAAATCTAAATTTAACTTTAAAAACAACATATTTCAGCAAATATTTTTGCGCTGAATATTAATTGTCTCCCTCTCTCCCGTGTTTCGTCTGTCTGACACGGGTGCGCGTGTCGGCGCTTATTCAGTAAAGTTAGAAGTTTAACGCAGACTGTCAGGATGAACATTTATACAAAATGGAAATGCTTGTGTGAATTTATAAGATTTACAGATAAGGATATAGCCGTAGAATGAACGTTTTGCGCTGAGAACTCACATGCATCTGTCAGGGCAAGCCATTATGCTAATGTATTAGTTTAAAAATAAAGAATTCTCATGTTTTGGGCAGCTTGAATCACGTACCTTTCCTGCAGCAGCTCACTCTGTTTCCTCCACTATTTTTAGATGCATTTTTGTCCATAGAAATGTGTTAATTTCAGTGCTGTAATTTGACGCGACTGGCAGACGTTTTCTGTGCACTGTGGGCAGACCCGACTAATCGATAATGAGAATCGTTGTCGATGGTCTTCATTATCGATTATTATTTAAAGTTTCAGCTCAAAATACCCCACAGATCATGTATTATAGTTTGTCAAATTTGTCCCATTTGGGTGTGAGCAAAAACACGCCGTTTTTGTGTGTGTCCCTTTAAATGCAAATTAGCTGCTGCTCCCAGCCCCCTTTCCAGAAGAGGGTGGAACTTTAACAGCTCGCACTTTGGTTGCTCAACAACAACAAAACTGGAGAATCTCACGCAGCCAAAATAACAATTGTCAGTAATGGTGTCCAGCCTTACATTGTTCAAACCGGAGTCTGACACTGATGGGCAGACTCGGGAAGAAGTTACAACTTTTAGAATGCATCTAGATGTTTCTGAATGGTTAGTGGATAAATGTATGTAGTTGCTGTGGAGTTGATTCAACTCATCGACTAGCATGTACCGTCATGTTAATCTTTTGTGCAAATCCAGCGTTGAATTGCCCCTCGTTTGTGAAGCAGTCCAGCGTAAAATGGTGACCAGGTAGCAACATTCTACTACAACAACTCTTCCTCTTCTCTAAAGCAGCTCAACATGGCCTCACCCGCTTTGTTGTGTGTTCCTGGTGGCAGGGTTTAGCAGACTGAGTTAGGGATCAGCCTGCGCCATCTAGAGTTTCATGACAGAACTTTGCATTTAAGATGAAATTATTATTATTTATTGATTTTAGATTATAATATAAAATATAATAGTCGTGTTAAGATGAAATATAACTTCTTAACATGATTATAAGGCCGCGCAGAGAAAGTGCTTTTTGATTACGTGTGGTTTCAGTTGTTTCAAATTTTTCCGTAAATTTCGAATAAATTTTAGTACGAAAGTTTTTGGTCAATCATGATTTGTTTGTGAAAACGTTCGTACACAGATTTCACAACGAGACCCAATTTTTGTACGGGAGTTAAAACATGATGGTGTGATAATATTCCAAAAAACTTGCATTCTCAAATGTGGATCCTTTTGTAGTGGATCAGTTCCAGCTTTTCAAAGCAGATTAATTAAATGCTGGCCAATCACAGAGAGAGCGAGAGAGGATAGGCTGCTGCCCCAGGGATGTGGATCTTGTCAGAGTATATGATGGATTCTTTGGCCTGCCTGAGATTAAGGTATTACTTACACTGGGGTGGGTCAATACAGATGCACTGTCGATGACTGGATAAAGGAACGTGTTTTCTGTTGTACCTGTCTTGTATGATCACTTTTCATGTGGTCACAGCCTTGGTATGTAGCACATACATAATCTCACCTTATCCGCTCAAATTCGTGATGTCAGGTTGTTGTACATGCAGAGGTAAAGGGTGTAAATTAGCCCATCATGCTGATGAAATAATCTAACCCTACAGAGGACCCTGTGTCTGATATCGAGTGCTGATTTTATTCTGACTGGCATTTTCATCTAGACAGTAACAAGGTCTCCAAATTGCTTTGGCTTCACAGAAAACCTGTTTACCTCTAGCGATGTATACAAACATCTCTCAGGTGATCCAGGTCGGAGGCAGGAATGAGGTGTTTATACTGAGAACAGACGAGCAGAGAATTACAGCTTCCTGATAACCAACCAACCAGAACGTTTGACCAAAAATAGGCAGTAAACACTACTAGAAATGCCAGGAACAGGTAATAAACACTACTAGAAAGGCGAATAAGGACAGTGTGATTGAAGAAAAGACAGAGAACCAAAAAGTAGTATCAGCCCAGTTATAGTAAATACATTCACTAAAATTAACAACCTTTACACTGAACGAATTACTATTATAAACAATATAAACAAATCTTCACCTTGGAATTATAAGCTTCTAACTGACATTTTTGTCAAAATTGAGTTATTCACATATTCTTATTCTGTGACATCTTATTTGCATTCTGTGATTTTCTGTGAAGTTTTGTAAATTTTTTTAGAAAACAAACTATCTACAAAGGAGTATGGAATGCAAAAACGTTGAAGCTCTAATGAGGGTATGCATGTGATGTCACCATTGGCCAGATTGACTGCGGTTACGCCCACTGAGTGACAAAAAGAGTGTTGCCAAGTCTGCGGTTTTCCCGCGGAATTGGGCTACTTTAACACTGTTGCCGTGGGTTGTTTTTCATGTCCACGGGTTGAAGCAACCCCAAATAGCATGATATTTAGCCCCTGGAATGCAATTTTTACAAGGGGGAACCCAGCCAAAAAGCGGATTTTACCCCCCGGAACACAATTTTTTACCGGGGGATCCCCCTGAAATGCGATTGGGCTAGTTTTGGACTAGTTTTGAGTAGCAATTGGGCGACTTTTGTTATGAAACCCTTGCAACCCTGAAAAAGACTAAGTGGCAGCATTGGTTTTCAGCGTGAATGCCGCAAAAAACACACAAAACACATCTAAAATAGGGAAAAAGCTTTGCAATTGACTGTACAAATAGATTTGACAAGAAATCTGAGGTAGGATATATTTTTTACAGCAAATGCAAATGGATCGCTACAATTCACAGAAACAACTGGACTCTAGGCAGCGAAATGTGGATTTCCAGTCATAATTTTGTGTCAGTATGATGAATTTTGAGGTAAAATCATACCATATGTATTGGTATGTATTGTATTGACAACTCATCAGTTAAATATTATATTCTTATATTCTGCAAAAGAATATGGTAAGTTGTAAAGAACACTATCGAGTCCCACATTTAGTTTAATTGTTTGTTTTACTCTTGTTTTTATCGCTTTTACGCAGTTTCTCCTATTAAATCCAGTCATGCGTCATGCTCTTTGGCCACTGAGGGAACGTGTTCTGGCGGGAACGTGACGTCAATGCATACCGTCTTTATCTCAAAACTGCTCAGAATGCAGATAGAACCTTATAATTTCCAAGGTGGCGAAATGTTCAGTGGGGTCCACTGGTGAAAATACTTCTATTTTGAAGTTTTCAATTTTTTATTTAATTTTTTTCTTTATAAATTATATTATCAGTGTAACAATGAAAAGTTGAGTTTAAAAATCTACATGAATTTTATAATGTCTGTTTTTATTTTCTTTTGTCTCTTTCACTTTAATGACAGAAACATTTGAGCTGCACGAATGACAAAAGTCTGTCTAATGTTCTCCAGCATGATTTGAAATGATCCAAAGAGCATCTTGAACTTCAGTGGAAGAAAGAACATCTGACTCTCTGTACAGTGTCACAAATTTAATTATTTGGATAGTCATCTAGAAATAGTGCATGAAGTTATTCTTATATAATAGCTTATTATTGTTTATTGTATTATTGTAAATTGTTTTAAACAGTGTATATATAAACCATTTGGTGAAATTACACACAACTTAAAAAGGACTAAAAAATAGAATGTCAGAGATGCAGCAATAAAATGAGGCAAAGGAAGTTGCTCAGGGACGAATCCCTCATCAACCATTTTAATCATAAGAGATCAGTAAATAATCTGTTAGAGAGCAGTCTTTCATGCTTCACTGATCTCCTCTGACTTTCGTATCGAGATATTGAGAGATAATTATGGCTTCGCTTCTATAATTGTACCCATGCCAGTGATTAATTCCAATTCCAATCGGGCATATTGATCAAGGTTCTGCATGCGTACGCCGCTGACATTTCTGTCGGCAAAAGGCCGTGTGAGGCAATCACGGATCTCCCTTAAACTCTGGAAAAGAATGTGTTGACATTTAATCATCATTCTTCAGAAATCCTCATTCACAGCACATGCCTCACACGACGAAACACACGCACCTCTTACTACACACACTCTTCTCACACTTAACTACCTCTCCAGGGGGGAACAGCACCAGACATGTTTTACTGATAAGTGTGTTTTCCCACGGAAGACATGAAAACAAAAGCAGCCATTGCTGTTTTCAGTCCATTGTCTTTATAGGCGTATTTCACTTTTGAATATTAATTATTGCTTGTGTCTTTATGGCATCATCAGACTTGTAAATAATTATTTAAATGCGAAGAGGAGTTTTACACACAAAAACTATGTTTGAAGTACAGTATGTGTTTGAAGTCATGCATGTTAACTCCAGATGTTCGTTTGATCAGGTTTGTCATCAAAGGCTTCAAGCTGTGTGTGTGTGTGTGTGTGAGAGAGAGAGAGAGAGAGAGAGAGAGAGAGAGAGACAGAGAGAGCACATGCTGCTGTGCTTTTGTACTTATACTCTGTGTGTGAAGGGGAAAAAAAGGAGGGCTTAAAAATGGAAATCGATTTCTCTTATCCTGCCCTCTGACATCTTTACATTTGAATCATATTACAGTTTCATTTTTCCAAGAATTTCACAGTTGAAATCAACTATAGGTGTATGTGTTGCGGTTTTCTGTCCCTTACGCTTCCCTCCACATCCACCACGGTCACCATGACAACAGCCCGTTCATCAGCTGCTGTTTACGGATCAACCGAAATTAAGACAATTCCCAAATTCCACGACTTAATGGAATTACGACTATGCGTGTCACTAGTTTTGTACAAAATATGTTTGCAATCCTCCATCTGAGCTTGTGTGTTTCAGGTCATAGCACAACTCTAATAGGATAAAAGCACAGAGCTGAACGCAGGAGAGCAGGGACCCGAATCAGAGCCCAATGCCAATTAGATTTTTCTCTGACTTCATCTTTTGTTATTTGATTCCCTCTCCACCATTGATATCTCACTCAGATGAATGAACAAGAAGCCTGTATTTAACATCAAACTCTTTTTGAAAAACACAGCATCCAATACAAT
Source organism: Anabarilius grahami (assembly GCA_003731715.1). NCBI lineage: Eukaryota > Metazoa > Chordata > Actinopteri > Cypriniformes > Xenocyprididae > Anabarilius > Anabarilius grahami. The sequence goes on from RJVU01042598.1 coordinate 919,116, forward strand.
TAATAAAACCTCTTTTATAACCTTTACTTACAAAGCCTGTTTTTAAACACTATTCAGTCTATATTTGCAGGACATGTATTGAGTCTGATATCTCTTTTAGACGTGAATCAAATCATCATTCTGAATGCTCTACATATCTCCCTAACCTTGTGTGTTCATTTACACAATTCAAGTTTTTCAGGTCAGTGAGCAAAGATGCATTAAAGTGAAAGTTAAGCAGGGCTTGACATTAACCTTTTTGCTCACCAGCCAGCGTGGCTAATGGTTTTCCAAAGTTACTAGCCACTCAGCGTTTTCACTGGCCACAATTTAGCCATCAATATACCATGGGGAAAAACGTCTCAGGTTACGTATGTTACCATGGTTTCCTGAGAACAGGGAATGAGACACTGTGGGGAACGTCATCACGTGAACCGATGTCTGAAAGCAATTATCAAATCTCGCCAATCCTATTGGCCGGCGACAGCCTATGACGTCATAATAGACACGACCCGGTGAAGCAGTCAGTACCTTATCGTCTGAAGGGACTGTTCAGCAGGCAGCCCCGATGCATGGCAGGTAACGCAGTGTCTCGTTCCCTGTTCTCAGGGAACCATGGTTACATACGTATCCTGAGACATTCCCTTTCAAAAGGGAACTCTACACTGCGTTTGAACGCATATGGGGAACGATATACCCACACCGCCATGCTTGAGGGGAGTGCATGCCAAACAATGGCTAGACAAACGTCAGAACTAGCAGTTTCAACTGAAATGCCAGAGCTACTCCCCCTACGGGTCATACATAGGCTGCCAGTGACAGCAATCCCTATGGCCAACAGCCCAAGCTATAAGCCTCAAAGAGGCCTTCCACAGAAGGCCTACCAAGGCCACTCAAAGGCTTCTGGGACCAACTTCTTTTCAGAAAAGAAAGGGTACCTCTAAGGGAATGTAGCCAGGGGGCCCGAAGGAACCCTAGCCAGTCACTTGTCAGGGGAACAACGTCAACCCTGAATGCAACCAGGGAGGCCGACCTGGTCTAAAAACAACCTAGTCTTGGCCAACGACCTGTCTGATCAGAGTTTCAATTCACATTCTTCAGAGAAGATGTCCAGTAAGAGTGACTGCAAAGAGGCAGTAACCACCTCAGACCAGAGTGTAGAGACGGGCATCCTGGAGAGCAGGACTCAGCTTAGCGCTTTTTATCCTTACCAATGAGGGGAGTAACACTCTGCTCAATCCTAGGATCTACTCAGCGCTTGATTATTTGCACTGAGGAGGCTGTCCACTCTAAATGAACCCAAGAACAGGGGAGTACAACCAGCCTAGGGGCTGATCTTCAATAGGGAGGCCTCAGAAAGGCCTTCAACCACTGACCAGACTTAGGGAGCTAAGTACGATGCAGGACAACCCTCAAATGAAGTCAAATTAACTCATTACTCAGGAGGTGGAAGAAGAGAGGAGAGGGTAGATGTAACTACCCTCATGGAGAGAAAATCAATCACTGACGCTGCTGGCATCTGTTATTGATTACCTCCCTCAAATCCTGCTGCTTCTTCCTGGAGTACCACCTTCTCTGGGACCTGCTCCGAGGAGGAGGAGGTGCCCGAGAGGCAACACTGGACTTCTGGCCCTGTCTCCGATCCTCGAATCGGGACGGATCAGGACCTCTTGTCTGTCTGGGCCCAGGATCGGATCTGATCGGTATGCAGGCTTTAAACGCTGCCGAGCGCGCCTTTGCCTCTCTCAACTTTCCCACCACCGTCTCGACAGAGGTACCAAAAAGTTAAGAGGGCGAAACTGCCGCATCGAGGAGAAAGCCCTTTTCTTTCTCCCCGATGTTGGCTATGTTCTGCCACAGATGTCTCTCTGTGGCCACCATTGCTGCCATCGATCTTCCAACCGAGGCAGCAGTCTGTTTAGTGGCCCGAAGAGCCAGATCTGTGGTGCAGCGCAGCTCTTATACCGCCTCAGGGGACAGCCCCTGCCCCTGATCCAGATCCTTTAGCAGATCAGCCTGGTAAGCCTTTGGCTTGCTTAGTTGGGGACACTTGACATTTGATAGTCAACAGTGCTTTGATCTGCCTGCATTGACACCATTTTCTTTAAGAGCTTCTGTGCAGCCAAAATGATATACCAGTTATCACTGTAAAGCTGCTTTGACCCAATCTGCATTGTAAAAAGCGCTATATAAATAAAGGTGACTGGTAAGCCTGTAACACCGTCATCGTGTGTAAGGCAGCACCAGCCTGACCCGCTGCTGCATATTCCCTGCCATTCAAACGAGAAGTCATTTTAAGGGGCTTGTAAGGGAGGACCGGAGCTTTCAGTGTCGGAGCCCGCCCTGTGACGAGATAGTTTGCAAACGTCTCGTCAACAGGGGGCATCGACACATATCCATGCTGGCTCAATCCCTCAACATCAGTCGAGTATGGGTTCTTCCATGCCTTCTCGATCTCAACATGTAGATCAGGAAGGAATGGAAGGCTCACGGGGGCTGTCGGGTTATGGCCAGAAAGGAACCGCTCGTCGAGTCGTCCAAGTGCAGCCCCTTTCTTAACGCTCCCAAGGCAGCTGCAGCCTGCCAGAAGCGCGTTCCATAACCTCAAGCAGCTCCGCATACGCAGGGCAGGGAGGCTTTGAAGTTTCAGCAGGCTCGCCTGCTTCCTCTTTAACGGCCATCTCCTGCTCTCTTGGGCTTGACGCCAGAAGAGCACTCACTGCTGGATCTGATGATGTCAATGAGAGGACATCATCATCATCCAGCAGCTTACCCTCGTCAGTCACTGGGGGTTGAGAGAGCTTTACACCTCTCTCAAACTCCTCAGCGAGCTCCACCTGAGAGCCCCATGATTTCAGCCGGCGCTCTGCCTCAGCACGGGTGGGACCAGAACCACCAGGCACAGATGTAGGCCCCTCTTCCCTCGAGAAGAGGGCCAGACGAGAGCGGAGCGTCTTCATAGGCAGACGCTCATAGTTTACACAGACAGTGCCCTCAAGCACTGTCTGTGCATGCTCTTCTCCCAGACAGAAAACGCACAGATTGTGTGTGTCATCGGGTGTCAGAAACCTGGGTCACGGATCCACACACTTCCTGAAATGTTTGTTAGACATAGTAATTATTCTTACCAGATTCGAAGAATCGCAATCAGACAAAACAGTCCCTGAAGACGATAGGATACTGATCTATGTATCTTCTCTAGGCACTCCTTTTATACTTCCGGGTCGCGTCTATTATGACGTCATAGGCTGTCGCCGGCCAATAGGATTGGTAAGATTTGATAATTGCTTTCAGACACTGGTTCACGTGATGACGTTCCCCATATGCGTTCAAACGCAGTGTAGAGTTCCCTTTCGAAAGGAAACTGCCGTATTTTTTTTTCCATATTATCTCATAATTTGCCAGCAGATTTATAAGGCTGCTGTCACTTTAAGACCTGATGCACAGATCCATTATACTGTTACACATGCATTTTCTTTTTCAATTGTTTACGTTCACTTAAAACATAACTGACTTTGTTTACGAATACTCACCAGGACTGACATTTTGAAATTATTTTCTGTGTATTTAACTGATTAAGCACAAAAAGCAGTGAAAAAGAACTCAATTTAGTACTGAGAGGCGGTTTTATGTGCGATACACTCAATCCCATGCTGAAATTCGAGCCCTGTAACAGCTGAAATCCTCCCGCATTTGACGCGTGTTAATGTCAAGCCCTGTAGTTAAGCCATTAAAAATGTTAGAAAAAAATTATATTTCAAATGAATTCTGTTCTTTTAAAATTTCTATTCATCAAAGAATCTTGAAAAAAAAAATATCATGGTTTCTACAAAAGTATTAATCAGTGCAACTGTTTTCAACATGGATGATAAAAAGAAATGTTTCAAAAACATGAAAAAACTAAGATTTTTTTTTTCCTACCCCAAACTTTTAACTCTCAGCTCCATATAATGCATGTTCCCATGTTCAAAATCCATTCTGGAGAATTCTGCATATATTCTGAAATCTGAAAGGTGTTTCTTAGGAATGACATGACATAATAAAAATAAAACAATTCTTATATGACTTAAATGTAGATGATATTGTAGATATATATCTTTGCCACTTTTAATACGGAAGCGATTTGCAGGTGCGTGCTCTGAACTTGGTTTATCCAAATTAAGGGTCGGAACTGAATCTTTTTTCTGGTTAGTTAAACATTTTTCAGAACGTATTAATCACTGATGTTTTTATATAAACACTGACATTATTTAAACACAAACAAAAGCACTGGTTTTGTACTAAATGAAGCAGTTATCAATTTTTTTCAGACAACACTGAGATATGTAATTTTAACAAACCAGATTCTGTGACAGCTTTGTTCCTTCGGAAAAACACAGTGTCTATATATGTATTCTTGCTCTGCGTATTGTAAATTAATTATCCCTTCGTTTCCGCTGTAGTAGAACCGAGATTGAATCCAATAGCTAATTACCTCTGGACTCTTTGGTCATATCCATTCGTTTTTTTTCTCTGTTTTAAATATTTAAGCCCATATATGGTATTTTAGCGACCGTGTGATTATACAGTGTGATTATGTGATCAGGCTGTCGTTCCCTAATCTTGCATCTCACCTTTTTAATCTCATCGTTGTCTTCCTCCTCGCATCCCACTGCCGTATCAAGATTTCTATCGAGTTATATGAGAGGGAGACAGATGTTCTCGGTTCAAAATCAGCTCTTTTAAAGTTTATGTTGACTATATTTAGTAATGTAGGTTTGTTCTGCTGAATGATGCTTTATGATTGTCATCGTTTAGAGCAGCGGTCAGCAGCCTTTTTGACTTATTTTTGAAGTTAGATTGCCACTTCGTAAGGTCTTTTTTCTCTCTCTCTCTCCAGAAAGATGTGTGTATTTGTGTGCAGCTTGTGGTCAAGAACTACATATCACTTTCATCTGAATAGATGAGACGTTCAGCCGTCCTTGGCCATGAGCCAGTTACATTCTATTCTCTGCCTCTATCAATGAGATTAACTGTGCGTTTGTATGAAGCATTCTGGGAAAGCTCTGCAACAACTTCCTCTCTCAGAATAAAGAAACACCTCACCCATCTTTCATCTTTCTTAATGTTAACATTTTCTCCTGCTGTTCATGTGCCTGCTTGCTCAGAGACTGTCTCACACAGACGGTTCTGCTTTTTACTGGAACGTAATAGCTATTTTGAAAATGTTCTTCAGAAACACTGCATAGTTTGATCTGCTAGTTGTCAGTACACGCAGAGTTTGTGCTTTAGCATATAAACTAGTTTTAGCACACATTATATTCCGATTTAATGGAATGTAATTATTGTAGAGAGACGGTGGTTAACATTTCTGTTAAAATGTATCTTAATTTTATAATAAACTTGGTGTTATATGTCCATTATCTCTTTGAATGTTGATCGAGACCAGTGTTTCTAAACCTTTTTTGTTTTGTTCCCCCACTGCCCCATTAGTAAGGCTCAGATTTCATTGACATGCATTCCTTTTGACTTATACACAATATAATTTAACATTATCATTAACGTTATTAAAATGGTCATTATTACAATGATTCTCTTTTGAAGTAAAAAAAATCACCAAGTAGCTTTTTCTCCCATTTAATGAGGTACCTGGGCTTGTTTGTGTTTCACAAGTTTTGACAGTTCTGGAGAAACTTTATGAGAAAGACTGGATTTATTTATAAGTCTGATTCACATGGGACTAAAGTAATTTTCACTTTTTTTTAACAGTGGAATTTAAATTCCGTGAAATACCACTATACAGATTTTAATGAGAATTTTCAACTTGCAATAGGCAACTTAAGGCTACGTATTTAAAAAAGTTTTTTCCTCCCATATTTTAAATTTAAAAATGTACATTTACAAACATTTTCAGTGTGACAATAATGAGCATTAGTTCTCACAACAATATACATGAGGAAAAATAATAATAAAAAAAAAAAGTAGTTTCTTAATTTTGTATGGTACAATATATTCAATAATTTATCAGATTTATTGCCATAATAATAAAGGATTTCTTTAAGATTAAAGAATTTAAGGCTTTATGAAATGAGTTGTTTCAATGAATATGTTTTTTTGTTTGTTTTTAGTTTTTTCACAGAAAGAACAAATGGATTAATATTTAATTTCTTTTCCACAAAATGATCTAATGCTTTCAACATTTTTGGATGCAGTAAGATTCACAGAATATATCTTATGTTGTGTTTGAAAATTTATTTATTTGAAAGCTTTATGTTGATTTAATAGATCAACATCGCCCTCTAGTGTAGATATAAAGCAACAGTAATCTTACATTATCTAGGGAAGTACTCCTACTTTACTTTGTATAGAGAGCAGTTATTGTAAACTTTCACTTCAAACATTTGCCATAAATGTGAGAAACACAAACTGATTATTTTCTCTTCTTGATCAGAATATGCCCGGCCTGCACAATGGACTCCAACAGCACAGAGTTGGACCTGTACTCTCCATCCGACGCCCCGGGAGTGGGAATCTACGCAGCATCCACTCCGTGGTCACTGCTCCAGAACACGAGCCTCATCAACCTCAGTGCTGTTTTCAAGCTCAATGGAAGTAATGTTGAGGTTGAAGGTCAGTCCTATGATCCTCTGGGCGGCCACTCACTCTGGCAGGTCATTCTCATCGTTGTCTTTACAGGACTGCTGTCCCTTATTACTATTATCGGCAACATCTTGGTCATGGTGTCGTTTAAGGTCAACCGGCAGCTTAAAACGGTTAACAACTACTTCCTGCTGAGTTTAGCCGTGGCAGATCTCATCATTGGGGTCATCTCTATGAACTTGTACACTACCTACATCGTCATGGGCCAGTGGGCAATGGGAAACTGGGCGTGCGACCTCTGGCTAGCCATAGACTATGTAGCCAGCAATGCATCCGTCATGAATCTGCTGGTCATTAGTTTTGACCGCTATTTCTCCATTACAAGGCCTCTGACGTACCGTGCCAAACGTACCACCAGGCGGGCAGGAGTGATGATCGGCCTGGCATGGTTTGTGTCGCTCATACTTTGGGCGCCTGCCATTTTATTTTGGCAGTATTTTGTTGGAGAAAGGACCGTTCCACCGGATAAATGCTACATTCAGTTTCTCTCCGAGCCCATTATTACATTTTGCACCGCAATGGCGGCTTTCTACCTGCCGGTGACAATAATGAGTGTCCTGTACTGGCGAATTTACAAAGAGACGGAGAACCGTTCTCGGGAACTTGCAGGATTACAAGGCTCGGGCGGACGGTTTGGAGGTGTTGAACGACCACATTTCCACCTCCACACTACTGGGGGGAGCTCCAGAAGCTGCAGCAGCTTCGAACTGGGCCAGCCTGGCCACAAACAAAGCTCCTTTCACGGTCTTAGTGGGCGATTCCACTGCTGGGGCTGGAAGTCGGGCTGCAGGGATAAAGGTGGGCCGCACCGGGAGGCAGATCAGAGCAGCAGTGACAGCTGGAACAACAATGACACTGGACTTTCAGCCGACCACTCGGGCTCGTCTGACGACGATGAGAGTGCGCCATCTACCACACGGGCGATCTTCTCCATTGTTCTCAATCTGCCTGGCATGAGGGCAGCTGTAAGCTCCCAGGTAACTTCTTGTGAGGATTTGGACATGGAGGAAGATCCGTTGCGGTCGCCTGAAGAGAAGGAGGGCAGGGATGGCAGCATCTCCTGCTCCGTCACCAACGGGAACAAGCGTTTAGTTGGAGGCATGGGTAAAGTTCAGTCAATGTCCTCCATACGGCCTTCGATGGACCCAAACGCAGATGGCGGCAACACCACCATCAAATCTCCCTCAGCGCCGATTACTTTCAAAGAGGCAGCTCTAGCAAAGCGTTTCGCAGCTCGTGCAAGGACGCAAATCACCAAGCGGAAGCGCATGTCGCTAATAAAAGAAAAGAAAGCGGCACAAACTTTAAGCGCCATCCTTTTCGCTTTCATTATAACGTGGACGCCTTATAACATCATGGTGCTAGTAAACACTTTCTGCAATGGCTGCATACCTGAGAACCTCTGGGCGCTAGGCTATTGGCTATGCTATGTTAACAGTACAGTGAATCCTATGTGCTATGCCCTTTGCAACAAGACTTTTCGTAGCACTTTCAAGATGATCCTGTTATGTCGCTGGGATCAGAAAAAAAGCAAGCCAAGCTTTCCACAAAGACAGGCTGTGAGGTTTCACAGAAGCATACCAACAGACTCCACATAGCAGCTAGGTGGTGAGGGTAAATTGCTAATGCTAAAATGTAAGCTGCAAGGGGTGATTTCTCCAAGTATCTGTACTATATACTGAAGCTTTAATGTGTGAGTGTCAATGTGGATGTGTAATTCAGTCTCTTAAGATCCCGGGTCACTAGATTTTAACATTATAAGGCACTGTGGTACAAAGAGATTCACAACTGAGCAAGTGCAATTGCTGTAAATACTTCCTGTGGACTTTTATACAGTATGCCTTTATATCGTCAGTGCCAACTTTCAGGAGTTCAGCAGCAACATATAAAAAAGTACATTTAAAATGGAGACTGTATATCTTAAACCTCAGAGAGTTGATAGGATGTGATACTCTCAATTATTTGTTTAAATATTTTAGGGTTGAATATTAGATATCTCATTCTTGTCAATGAACAGAAACTAAAATGTGATTTTTAAATAAGGCAATGTATATCAAAGTATTTACAGTGAATAATAATAAGATATTTCGTTTTGTAAGTGAAATTTTCTGATTTCTGTGAAAGCGTCCCACACAGAGGTTCAGTATCTTTGCTGTCTTGGTAAGTGTAAGTGTTCTTCTGCAACATGTGAGCCACAGTTGAACACTTTGTAGGTTTTTCTCTCCTGTTGAGATTTTTTTGGTTATTCATAAACAGCACTTCCATAAGCTGCTCTTGTATAAAGCGTGGTTGTTTACATTTGTTTTGCTACAAGTATTTCAATAGCTATTATATACGTGTTCAGTGCACATTGAATATGTTTGTATATGTTTGGAATGCCTTATGTTTGAACTTTTACGATTGTGCACTGATTATACTGGGCTAGCTGTGAAATCAATTAAGAAACCTTAAAGAATGTTTTTTTTTATCATCATTCAGATTTTGACATCAGTGTGCTGGGATGTAATTCCATTTACAACCAAAATGTTTTCTTTATCACCACATTATTTTGGAGGGCCAGGTTTTAACATAGCAAGCCAAATTGGTTATCTAAAGTAGCTGCATATTTCTTTAATAAAAAGCACACCAAATTTAGACCTATCAATCAAATATGTATGTTTCTTCAATTAAGGGCTCTGTTGGCCCTGTGAAGATAATACAAAAAAATTTAAACACGCACAGTTTAATTTCCCCACTGACAATGTCCAACAGTGGACTTAGAGTACATGCATTTTCATATCTAAACGTTAATATAAAACATTTTCATCACAATTGATGTGTTGTTTTTTAATTACCCTCTGCAATGGAAATCAAATTTTAAACATTTGTGGAATAAATGGCCTACTCTTTTTCTTGCTAAGGATAAATTCATAGCATTTTATGTATACTAAAATACACAATTGAATACCATTCTTCACACTTTTTTGTCAAAATGAATTAAATAATTAAATACTCTTTGGAAATTACACAAATTTTACACTTTCTATTCAGTTCCAACCCTGGTGTTTTGAGGAATTACGAATAATTGCCTGATTTGTAACTTACCCACCATTTGTATTAGAGTAATGAAACTAACTTTTTGATATGTTTTTATGTTTTACATTGCAAAAAAGGCTGTAAGTTTTGTCAGGCCTTTTAAGATCAAAGTTAAAATTGAGCTTCTGTACAGTTGTGTTTGTGACTGTGTTCTCGTTTTGTTCCAAACTGGCTGTGTAAAAGTCAAAGTTAATGATAGAGTTACTGTCAGATTTGTAGTAACTGTTGAATGTTTCAAAAATACAGCCCAGTACAAAATGCATTTTTTTCTCAAAATAAATGTAACATTTTAAAATGCATTGTTGCTCTTAGTAAATACACAACATATTTGTGGAAACTTGTTTGTTGGTATGTTTTGTTAAGGCATAAACACCTAACACTCGGTTTATGAAAGAAGATGCAATTGCTATTGGCGGCATGTAATAGGAAGAGAAGCCATGTGATGACAGTATTCATGTGATCTAGGAAGAGGAGCAGCCCACCGAATGTTACAAAAACATATTTGTTCCCTCAGTTTACTCGAGACTCCATCCAGGCAAGTATGCATTTTCTTTCAGTACTTCTCTCTATGCTTTTCTGTCTTGTTTGGTCTCCTGTTCATTCTTGATGCATATTAGATCAATTTGGATTAGCAGTGAACTTCAAGACTAATAATACAGCAGTAAACCTGAGCTTGTACACAACTGACTGATGTGAGGAATATATCCGAGAGATATGTGAGGCTTATCAATAGCTTTATTGATGAAAAGGTTTAATTTTTAGTGAAGATCACGTTGAACTAAACTAAATTAATGCAAAAAGACCATTTTCCAGTTGTTACAACTTTCCGCACGTGTGTGCTGCTTTGTATGATTTGAGGACAGAAATTTGTATAATTACATGGGTATTACACTGGTATTACAACGCAAATATTGTTTATGAGGACATTTCCTGAGTCCTCGTAATTAAAATGGCTTTAAAACATACTAAAAAACAGGTTGTAAAGTATAAAAACCATTACACCTATGGAATGTCCTCATAATGATAGGTGTACCAACTTGTGTATGTGTGTGTACACGTTTATGACACTAAAACATTACGTCTATGGACGTCACCACAAGGATAGTAAACCAGACATGTGCGCGTGTGTGCGTAAAGTACCTAAATCTGTGCTTTAATTGCACTTGACTATGAAATATGAAATTTTGTTCAGTATCTTTTTTTTTCATCATTTTTTTTTTTTTTTTTTT
>RJVU01042598.1:930773-951576 GCA_003731715.1 Anabarilius grahami
CTCAGTTTCTATCTATTTGTTTCCTCCTCTCAGGTCAATATTGCAAAAATCAAGATGCAAAACATTCAGACGATAGAGATGCAATTACCTGTCCTGCGGGAGAGTTTCCACTCCTCTCCCTTCAGAGCGAGAGTGAAAGAACGGAGAAAAAGCAGCCTGACAAATCTTATCAGAAGACAACAGCAACAGTTATTACACCAGCAACAACAGTCAGAATTACATCAGAAGCAACAGCTGTCCCCAACCTCACAGCACCACACTGCACGTGCTCAGTTGGTTCGCTCCTCCAGCAGCCCGTTATGCGACCTGCTGGAGCAAACAGATAGGCAAGAGAAAGTGAAAGAGATTGGGCGGCAGGGGGAGCTGTCTCTCAGACAGTCCTCAGCTACAGCGTCACAGCCCGCATCATCACAGCAGCTGCTCTCGGCGGTGAAGAGAGAGAGAGAGGGATTAGGGAAGGAGGGGGAGAAAGTGCAAGGGAGTGCAGAGAGGGATAGAGGAGAGGAGAGAGAGCATCAGAGAGAACGAGAAAGTCAGTCTGAGCAGACACGTTCCCAGCATGGCCTGATTGCTAGAGGTGTTCGCCTTCTGAGGAACATGGGAAACCAGGAGGCCAAGCAAAAGAAGCCTACTGTCACAACAAGAGTGGAAGGTGCTGGGAATTGGTCGAGCATTGAGGACCGAGACCATGAGCATCTCAAGAAGATTAAGAAAAGTAAATTATCAGGTGACTCAGGCAAGAAGAAATCCAAATCGGAGGGCTCCAAAGGTTCTGTATTTTCCAGCATTCGTATTCGCAAGGGCCTATCCCTGAAAGTGTCCAAAGAGGATGTACTGGATGGTGGGATTAGGATTAAAAACGTGGATGCCAATGACAGCAGCAATGGTGGAATATCAGGTGATGAGCTGGAGGGTCTCACTCCAGACAGTAACCAACTCATATCTGAAAGCAGGCAGTCGAGCTTGGACATGACTGAAGATGATGTTGAGAGAGAGACTGAGGGATCAGGGTCGGATACAGACGTCTACAGCTACCACTCAGCCACTGAGGCTCAAGATCTGCTGTCGGATATTCAGAGGACCATCAGACAACAACAGCAGATGGAAGGAGTTACCGAGGGGCAAAACTGTAGTGCTGCAGTCAGCGAAGGACAAGTAGTGTCCGAAGGCCAGGCTGACGTCACTCAGGGTCTTACTAGTTGTAGCTTTGCTTGTATGGATGAACCAGAGAAGGTAGAAGGAGAATCTGTTTCTGACAGCAAAGAACAGGATCTTAAATGCAGTAGGGATACAGTAGAAGGAGTGACATTAAAGGTAGAACCAGGTGGCGAAGTGACTGATATTGCAAATAAAGCTGGACACTTGACCAATTTGGCCAATGACTCTAGCATTCAGGATACTATCACTGAGACAAGTAGTGTCCAGGATATCTTAGCTGTTACCAAATCAACCAGTAACTACAGTTTTCAGGATACTACAACAACATCCACCTCCTACGAGAGTGCCGAGGAGATCTTGGAGAGTTCATCTTTATCATCTCCTCTTGAAGAGTGTCATTATGGCAGCAATAGCCTGACTCAAAGCCTAGAAGCTGGTCTCAATCAGACCAGCTCAACGTCCAAAATCAGCCGGGTCATTTTCATACCACAGAAGAGCATTAGTAGTGTAGAGCTGAACGTAGAGGGTGATGGTGGTGTAGAGGAGGTAGATCGAGGGTATTCCAACCAACAAAGAAGGAAAAGCAGTGCTGCGTCTATCACACAGTGGTCATCCGAGAACTTTTTAGGCTCGGGGTCACAACCACGTAGAACTTCCTGTGCAAACCTCGGGGTTAAACCTTATCCCACGATACATACCTCTTATGTTAAAACAACCACCAGACAGCTCACTTCACCCATAATATCTCCATTCACCACTCCTTCCCCAAGCCCTATGTGTCCTCGCAAGGTCGTCTTAGATTTAGGCTCAGGTCAAGGGTCATACAGAGCAGGGAGCTGGAGAGCACGGAGACAGCGGTCCTGTAGCATTGCCGGTCCGGTGGGTTGCCATGACGAATGGTGTGAATCCATACATGTTGAATCAGAGCTTATTGAGAGTGGCTTCCAGGCCGTCAGATCGAGGTACACATCCGCCACCTTTCCAGATGTGTTTTCAGGTAAGTCAGTGTGTTTTGATTTAATATCAGTGTTCACACTCATAGTCAAAGAGGCCTGATTTTAATTTAAGAATACACTACATGACACTTGGCCAGAATTTGCTCTGAGTCTGTGCTCATCAAACACTGCACAATTGTTTGTAAAAATAGTCAACTCTAACAGAGTCAACCATTTTCACAGACAATCATATATTGTATGATGGGCACAGACTCCTGATTTTTTAGCTTTAAACTTAATCTGAGAATATCAAACATGCTTGATATTTTAAGCTGATTTAAAAAATATATATATATTTGTCACACATCTCCTAGGAATGATGAGCATGTTTTTTATAAGTTTGTTGTGTTCAGAAAGACTTAAAAGTCAGGTAGAGTGTGATCCTCAGTCATTGTGTATGATGCCCAGTTTTTCTTTTAAATCATTTACAAAGTTTCCAAGTGTATGATTCCAAAAGTGTATGATGTTTTAAAATCTGTTCAGTGTTTAAATTGTGATTTTTGTCAAGTGAGAGATCCATGTTCCAGGTTTAGGCTGGGTTTCGGTCTTGAATTCATATCAACAAATTTTCCTCTGATTTTAGGTGTAGGTGTAGGGATAGGGTCAGGGTTGTTAGGGTAGCAACACATGCTAGGTAAAAACGTGGTCACAGACATTTGTATTTTTAAATCTCTGAACTATTAAGATGTATAATTCCATGTCATAAGAGGAGACAATATAACAGTTAGTTTCCTGCATGGACATGATATAAATCTCTTTTTCTGAACTTTACTCCCCTCACTCCCCTCAATGTTCAGTGAGCAGTCAAAAAATATAAAACATGGCTCTCAAATATGTATGTTACACACAATCCCACAGAAACACACACAGACACACATTAGCTACTGGCAAGGAAAGCTCTGGCTTTTTTGAGTCAGAGTGCCACAGGAAGTTACTCAAATACACACTTGAACAAAAGCACACACACTGTTTTTAAGTGGTTTAAGCATAGAGACTGCACTTGACAAACCATTCATGAAGGTTACACTAGGACAGATCAGATACAAAGGAACAGAAAAAGATAAAAAAGCGAGATATGAACACTTTAAAGGGGGTATTTTTTATTTATTTATTTATTTTACCTTTTGACTTCACTTCTAGATAAAAAGCTAGCATCCATATCTGAATGTGTTTACAAACCCTTGAAGATATTAAAGCATCAAATACTAATTGAGCCAAAGGCTAAATGTCTTTGAAACTCAAAAGCACAATTGTGCAACAAAGCATTGTGCACAATCTGAAAACAATAGTATTATGTAATTATATAGTACTTTTTTATGGTTTGATGAACACTAAGGCTGCTGTGTTTACGAGAGTAAATATAATGTTTCATATTCTGATATGAACATGTTTATTCTCATTAAAATGCTATCATATTCATTGTGTATTACAGGTGCTGGTCATATAATTAGAATATCATCAAAAAGTTTATTTATTTCACTAATTCCATTCAAAAAGTGAAACTTGTATATTATATTCATTCATTACACACAGACTGATATATTTCAAATGTTTATTTGTTTTAATTTTGATTATTATAATAAATCCCAAATTCAGTATCTCAGAAAATTAGAATATTGTGAAAAGGTTCAATATTGAAGACACCTGGTGTCTAATCAGCTAATTAACTCAAAACACCTGCAAAGGCCTTTAAATGGTCTCTCAGTCTAGTTCTGTAGGCTACACAATCATGGGGAAGACTGCTGACTTGACAGTTCTCCAAAAGACGACCATTGACACCTTGCACAAGGAGGGCAAGACACAAAAGGTCATTGCAAAAGAGGCTGACTGTTCACAGAGCTCTGTGTCCAAGCACATTAATAGAGAGGCGAAGGGAAGGAAAAGATGTGGTAGAAAAAAGTGTACAAGCAATAGGGATAACCACACCCTGGAGAGGATTGTGAAACAAAACCCATTCAAAAATGTGGGGGAGATTCACAAAGAGTGGACTGCAGCTGGAGTCAGTGCTTCAAGAACCACTACGCACAGACGTATGCAAGACGGGTTTCAGCTGTCGCATTCCTTGTGTCAAGCCACTCTTGAACAACAGACAGCGTCAGAGGCATCTCGCCTGGGCTAAAGACAAAAAGGACTGGACTGCTGCTGAGTGGTCCAAAGTTATGTTCTCTGAAGAAAGTAAATTTTGCATTTCCTTTGGAAATCAGGGTCCCAGAGTCTGGAGGAAGAGAGGAGAGGCACACAATCCACGTTGCTTGAGGTCCAGTGTAAAGTTTCCACAGTCAGTGATGGTTTGGGGTGCCATGTCATCTGCTGGTGTTGGTCCACTGTGTTTTCTGAGGTCCAAGGTCAACGCAGCCGTATACCAGGAAGTTTTAGAGCACTTCATGCTTCCTGCTGCTGACCAACTTTATGGAGATGCAGATTTCATTTTCCAACAGGACTTGGCACCTGCACACAGTGCCAAAGCTACCAGTACCTGGTTTAAGGACCATGGTATCCCTGTTCTTAATTGGCCAGCAAACTCGCCTGACCTTAACCCCATAGAAAATCTATGGGGTATTGTGAAGAGGAAGATGCGATATGCCAGACCCAACAATGCAGAAGAGCTGAAGGCCACTATCAGAGCAACCTGGGCTCTCATAACACCTGAGCAGTGCCACAGACTGATCGACTCCATGCCACGCCGCATTGCTGCAGTAATTCAGGCAAAAGGAGCCCCAACTAAGTATTGAGTGCTGTATATGCTCATACTTTTCATGTTCATACTTTTAAGTTGGCCTCCTCTAAAACTCATGAAAGCACACAGAAGAGTCTGCAAAGTGTCATGAGAGATGGCATTAGACTACCTCATGTCTCAAAGTACATAACATTACAATAATATAGAACAAAAACAACTTAAAGAGCACAGATCTGTACCACCTGACTGCTGCAGATTCATTTTGGCGTTGATAGTGGGTTTCCATCTCTTCCGAATTACGGTAGTTATGGTTTGAAAGCTGCATAAGCTCATTGTTTTGGTTCAGGAGGAACTGTAAAAGGTGGCTGCTGTTTTGGGATGCTCGGTGACTGACGTGTGTTTAACTCTGCATAGCATGAAAATGCACTGATGACGTGTGATGTCTGCATGAGCAGGGTGTGCAGAGGTATAGAAATGCATAACAGGCAGATGACAGGCGGACCGAATGCAATGATTGGATGTACATTTTATGGTCCTACACCTTCCACAGACGTTATATATATATATACATACAAATACTTTTAGACCACTTAACATAGTAATTGCTATCAGGATGTGAAGAGTCTTTCAACCACAACAAAAAATGTTTCTGGAACAAATCGCCTACTCTGCCTTTAATTTTCATAATGTTATCTTGCATGCTATTTTTATAAAGTGCACGCATACACTTGTTGCTGACAGCCTCAAACTAAATTTGAACCTAAAAGCTTGATTAAATTCAAGTTACTAGTTATTCTGTGAAAGCATTAGCAGGCTGCTAACTTTGTTTATAGATCAATTAATAAAAATCTGAGACAGCTGAGGCATGACATCCAAATTCAGTTCATCCACAAATTTCTCTTTTTATTTGCTCAATAGACAATACATGAAGGATTATCTAAAAATAATGGGGGGTTTTTTGTTGTTTTTTTTTTTCTTTCAAAATCAGCCTCTCTACCAGTATGTGATATTATACTCCAGGATGAGCTATTGAGTTTGTGTCCACCTGATTAATTAGAGAGAGGAAGTTCATGCTCGGGGGTGGGCAAATATTCCTTTTAGAAACACGCACACACAGATATGCTTGCACTCACAAAATGAAATGGCAGTTTCCACTTTTTGTTTTCTGACTCAAAGCATCAGTCCCCAGACACTCTAGTCAGGGTCAGTGACAAAAAAAAAAAAAAAGATTCAATGAACCATCTAAAACAGAATACCCTTAGCAGTTACATACAATGCAGAATTTTCACCTTCTATATTACTGTCAATATGAGTCTTCTCAATTTCACTCTCTTACAGGCCGCTCTCTGTTGGAGAGGTGTTCCGGACAGTGGGGTCGTTCTGAAAATGACACACAAGATGCTGCACAGGATGCTGAGAGATTCTGTTCCTGTATTCTGGCTATGGGGATTCTACAGCCATTCAGTGACTGCATTAGGGAACTACCAACAGGAAGTGATGTCACAGATAATCCCACTTTCAATGTACAGTATGACCATCCATTTCTTGTCTCTTGCTTTATAAGGACACTTTTCCACATTTTATCATGCAAATTTCACAAAAGCATCCTTATTATTGTTTTTATTTAAGCATCTGAGATGTATTCTGCCATGTATTCTTTGCATGCTTTAATATTTCTATTATTAAACATAAACCACACTTTCAAGTGCTGAAATGACTAAAATGCTTGTGTAGAAAGTGGTGGAGTGTCCTTTTTTGTCTTGTGCATTTTTCTTGCTGCCAGTAGTGTAGTGAGGCATGTAATGATATGAATTCACACAGGTCCATTTGACCCACTTGAATTGATATTTAATGTATTATTTATTCTAAATCACCTCAGGTTTTTTCACGGTGTACCAGATGTCTTTTCAGGCCAATGTCTTAAACAATTGTTACATTTGAAATGTTTAAGTTTAGGTTTCAATATAAATTAGAATATTTTGATTATGCATTATTTAAGTTAATATAATTTTCTATCATGCATGTCCTTCCTGATTATAATGATGATTTTGAATATAAATATATTAACACAGTGTTCAAAACTGAATCCATACATCATTCAGCACAGGTTTTGCCTGTGAGCTCAACACTGAATTGCATTAGGAGGAAACAGAAAAGCTGTTGATGAGTGTTACTAAAAATGTGCCAGAATTCACACTTGATATCACTTTGTTGAGCAACCCACAGTTGAGTTGAGTCTGCCTGAACAGATGTGATATGAGCTCAGAAGGGTAACTTTGTGCCATTATTTGAGACAGAGGAAGAGATGCACATTTTGTATTTATTATCTTATGCATGAGAAAATAGTGTGATTTTAAAATGGAGATGTTTTTATCCTGCTACGACACAAGGCATGTTGAGATTTTCACTTGAATGTTGTAATACAGTACTGTATGCGAGAGTGACATCCTAGAACATTGCAGCAATGTTGTCATGTTTCTTTGCTCGGCCACCCCATGTGACCTGAATAGAACGAATTTCTCTCTTTTCTCTTTTGCTCCGCCAGCCAAAGCAGATTTGTGTCTGAACAGATGAACATTTAACACTGCTTCTGGGACTTGCCCTTCCCCCTTTCTATGACACCACACACATACACACACCTCCTAACCCGCTTTAGCAGAATGAACACACATATTCATGTTGTGAGTGTATATTTATGGACGTGTACGTACCACACACTTTCACAAACGTGAAAATGCGTGCATCCGGTGCTTGTGCACACTTAAATGGACACATCTGCATGCATAAGCCATCTGACCAGGTTACATAAGATGGGTCACATGCCCTCTGTTGCTGCTCCATCTTTGTATTCATCCCTGTATGTATTAACCGTATTCATTATCCATTTATCATCTATCAAGCTGCCTATCTGTGTATTTTAGTGGCCAAGTACCAAAGGTGCGTAGTCAACGAAAATTGACTAAATATCGTCGTCAACGAACCTTTATCACGTGATGAAAACGAGACGAGACGCAACGTAAATGCTGGTCATGTGACGATGGCTAAAATTAAATGTATAATGCAATATGTTGACGAATAAAAACGAGACTAAATGTGGTTTACAAAATTAAAATTATACTAAAATGTCTCTTCATTTTTGTTGAACAAAACGAGACGAAATGTTATAACGTTATTTTGTCTCGTTTAGTCGTGTTGTTATTATTATTATTTTGCAGTATTTCTGTTTCCTGTGTCTCACTTCAGGGGCTGCATAAGGTCTCACTGTGCAGACGCAGGCGACGTCACTTCCTCAAGCCCCACTCGTGGCATTGGCAAACAAGAATATTTTTAAGGATGGCCTAATAATTATTTGAAACTTGTGAAGCTTGTGAACATATTAGCAACACAGCTAGTAATGACAGCGTTCGGTTTTATTGTTGTCATCAATTAATACACTTCTTAATTACATTACATTACATTACATTTTTACATTATTACATTGTTGTCAATAAATTACCTTTATCGGTAAGTTTTGGCCACTGCCTGACATCATCTACCCAATGTTCCCTTTCACCAGACATTTTCTTTAATGAGCAGGATGCGCTTTCATTGAAATGTCATTAGAGGGCACCGGCAAGTGTCACACTTCGCAGGCACGCAGTAATGGCGGCAGGCAAGATGGCGGCGCCCATAGAGTTTGCGGCGGATTTGTGTATAGAAGATGCAGCTGCAGTGAATTAGCGTAAACGACAACAAACAAAATTAAGTCTGACAGAGAAAAGGACCGATATGTTGGGAAATGTAGATTTATATTTTGTACTTATACTATATTGACTGGGTTAAATAGAATTACATTACTAAAAAGAGACTAAAATACAATTTTTATTGACTAAAACTAGACTAAATGTCATCAGATTTCGTCGACTAAAACTAGACGAAAATAGTCATGGATAATTCTGACTAAAATAAGACTAAGAGGCTCAGACTTTTAGTCGACTGAAACTTGACTAGACTAAAAAGAGTATGAACGTGACAAACTAATAACTAAAATGACAGCTTGACACAAAGACTAGACTAAAACTAAAAAAAGGCTGCCAAAAACAACACTAGTGGCAGCCCATAGAACTGCTTGCGGGAAAGTTATGAAATTTGGCACACTGATAGAGGACAGTCTGACCATTAACAACAGAAATTTTGGTGTCTCTGACATCATTTTCCATCATGAAAGTTTTTCTGCCATTTTTAATTTTCCAAAAAACCTACTTTTTCAAACTCCTCCTAGGCCGTTGCTCCGATTTTCACAAAAATTGAACCAGATCGTCTTCAGACCATCCTGACGAAAAGTTATGTTATTCAGGTTGATTTCGAATAACATGCAAAAATAACGTGGAAAAGGATTCGAAGAAGAGCATGCCAAAATGAACATGAGGCTATATCTCAGCAACACTTTACCATATTCGGACCAAACTTGGTGTGTGTTATGACAACCATGACATGAGGTTACCTGCACAGTTTCGGCGCATTGCCACTCAATGGTCAGTAGATATGAAAAATTTTATATTTGATGCAGAATGTCGAGTCGGATGATACCCATTTTGAATTTTGTCGTAAAATGCTATATTTTACGAACACATTGGCGTATCGTTATGAAACTCGCTATGTGTCTTCGGCACCATGTTCTGAAGGTACTCAAAAATGATAATGAAATTTCCAAAATGCTAGTAAAATTTGGTTTTATTAGCCTATTGTAATGATTGTCTTTATAGATTCCTTGGGTCACGCCGAGAACATATGAAGTTTGACATAGTCCGCCAACTTCCTGTCCGCCATTTAGACATTCTTTAAAAACTTACTTTTTCAAACTCCTAGACCGTCCAATCACCAATTCACCAGATCATCTTCAGACTGCGGCAACAAAAAGTTATGGATTTTGTGTCGATAGACGAAACCATTTTCATATACTGCAGCTACAAATTTGATGGCATGATTACTCTGTGGCCCTCATTTATAAAAAGATTTGCTCGTTTCCACGCAAAATTTGGCATTTATCAATATGAGTGTGAGCTGTGACTACGATCAAATCTCACCTCAGGTCTCAGCTTGTGTATGCACGTTTTTGAGTCAGCAGGAACATGCGTGCAGCATAGTAAATCTGGTGGAGATTTGTTATGAGAAAATTTAGATTATTTTCCTGACCGACAATCACTCACTAACCGATCATTAAACGTTAAACGATTAAACTGTCAAATTAAAATTAAATTAGAATAGATGAGTGTCTTAAAATACCACAATTTTCCTTTCCAGGGATTTCGCTTTGTATGCGCAAATGGCAACATCAATAGAACATAAGGATTCACACATCATGTACCTGCAATGCAGAGAAAAACAGAATATACAAGGAATAAAATACACTAAATATATTTCACTGAAATAATTAACAGATTAACAAAACAGAAAAACTGTGCATCAGTAGAGCTAGTACAGTCTAAGCTCGCGTTGTATTCGTTTTCTTTATTTTATAAAAATATTTCTCTTTATTTTATTAAATCCAATTGATCGCGCGGGTGTTACGGTTGGCTGTAGTAGAGATGAGACATTCACGGAAATCCACAATTAACGGGTATTTATTAACAACAAAGGAGTGTAACATACAACCAAACACTTTAAACTAACAATAGGACAGACAAGGAGTGAAGGGAGTGAGTCCATTATAAACGGAGTGCAGATGATGAAGTCCAGGTGCAGGTGATGAGTGCAGTTGTGGAAACAGGAGGGTCTTGGGAAATGGAGTCCGTCTGGCCATGGCGGGTCTGGAGCCTTGGCAGGCCCTGGCGACACAGAGACCCCGCCCAGGAGTTCCCCACCCACGGGTATATGGCCCCCCCAAAAAAAAAATTCTTAGGGGAAATCCCTGGTGGTAGGAAGGGACTTGTGGGCTGGAACTGGTAGGCGGGCTGGAGCGGGCTCGTGAAAGGCTGGAGCGGGCTCAAGAAGGCTTGAAAAAAATCTATCAACCACTCCGCCTCCTTTGGTGGCTCGTGGAAGGCTGGAGCGGGCTCGTGGAAGGCTGGAGCGGGCTCGTGGAAGGCTGGAGCGGGCTCGTGGAAGGCTGGAGCGGGCTCGTGGAAGGCGGGCTTCTTGGGCCGTCTGGACCTCCTCTTTTTGGGTGGCTTGGGCTGAGGGTTAGGCATGGCCATAGGGGAATGCCCACTGGAGCGGTAGGTGGAGGAAACCGGCGGCTGGTGAACTGGCCAGACCGCCTGTATTTCTGAGAGGGCCGGACGAGGAGAATACGATTTCGCATGAACCTCTTCAATTTCCAACTCGGAACAATTGAGGAAGAGAATCAGATTAATTGACTCTACTAGAGAAAAGAGGCATTCAGGTTCAATATAGCGAATCTTCTCCTCGTCCAGACCCCTCAGAAAACAAGTGTTCAAAATTGCATCCGGCCAGCTCACCTTATAAGACAGCTTGGCAAATTCCTCCACGTACTTCTCCAGCGGGCGGCTGTCCTGTCTGCAAGTCCAGAGGCGGTCCTCCACAGAGAGTTTGCTTCCACGGTTTTTTGGGGGAACGGGAACGAGGAAGATACCCATATTGTCTTGTGGATCTCCAACGGTGCGGTCTGTCCTTCTGTTACGGTTGGCTGTAGTAGAGATGAGACGTTCACGGAAATCCACAATTAACGGGTATTTATTAACAACGAAGGAGAGTAACATACAACCAAACACTTTAAACTAACAATAGGACAGACAAGGAGTGAAGGGAGTGAGTCCATTATAAAGGGTGTGCAGACGATGAAGTCCAGGTGCAGGTGATGAGTGCTGATGGGGAGATGACGAGGAAGTGAGTGGAGGTGTGGAAACAGGAGGATTTTGGGAAATGGAGTCCAGGAACAGAGGGAACTGTGACAGCGGGCACCTCACTCACACACGCAGACCCAACATATCAGTTCTAGCGTTGCTAATTTGACATTTTTAGCCATTTATCAGCAAACTAAAATGCAGACAAAGTTAACATTTCTCAGTTTAAATGGTCCGCTATCCAACTGTACCAGTCGGCGCGCGCAACGCCCAACCAAACACATTTTGCTTTATAATGAATGCCACTATAGCCTAATTTGTGTTTCAATTTGTAATATATAGCTACTTATTTTTCGTTCTTCTTCTGTTCTGATTAAATTAAATGTAAAGGATTTTCTGTGGAGTGAGGTAAAGTTTATATGTACAGTGGTGTGAAAAACAGTTTACCCCCTTCCTGATTTTTTTTTTTTTTTTTTTTTTTGTTTGTCACACTTTAATGTTTCAGATCATCAAACAAATTTAAATATTAATCAAAGATAACACAAGTATAACATGCAGTTTTTAAATGAAGGTTTTTATTATGAAGGGAAAACAAAATCCAAACCCACATGGCCCTGTGTGGAAAAAGTGCTTGCCCCCTATACCTAATAACTGGTTGGGCCACCCTTAGCAGTAACAGCTGCAATCAAGCGTTTGCGATAACTTGCAATGAGTCTGTTAAAGCGCTGTGGAGGAATTTTGGCCCACTCTTCATTGCAGAATTGTTGTAATTCAGCCACATTGGAGGGTTTTCGAGCATTTTGTTTTTCTTCAGCCATTCAGAGGTGGACTTGCTGGTGTGTTTTGGATCATTGTCCTGCTGCAGAACCCAAGTTCACTTCAGCTTGAGGTCACGAACAGATGGCCGGACATTGTCCTTCAGGATTTTTTGGTAGACAGCAGAATTCATGGTTCCAATTATCACAACAAGTCACAGCAAAACAGCCCCAGACTATCACACTACCACCAACATATTTTACTGTTGGTTTGATGTTCTTTTTCTGAAATGCTGCGTTACTTTTACGCCAGACGTAATGGGACACACACCTTCCAAAAAGTTAAACTTTTGTCTCGTCAGTCCACAGAGTGTTTTCCCAAAAGTCTTGGGGATCATCAAGATGTTTTCTGGCAAAACTGAGACAAGCCTTTATGCTCTTTTTGCTCAGCAGCGGTTTTCGTCTTGGAACTCATGAACACTGACCTTAACTGAGGCAAGTGAGGCCTGCAGTTCTTTGGATGTTGTTGTGGGGTCTTTTATGACCTCTTGGATGAGTCGTCACTGCGCTCTTGGGGTAATTTTGGTCAGCTGGCCACTCCTGGTAAGGTTCCATGTTTTCACCATTTGTGGATAATGGTTTTCACTGTGGCTCGCTGGAGTCCCAAAGCTTTAGAAATGGCTTTATAACCTTTTCCAGACTGATAGATCTCAATTACTTTCTTTCTCATTTGTTCCTGGATTTCTTTGGATCTCAACATGATGTGTAGCTTTTGAGGATCTTTTGGTCTACTTCACTTTGTCAGGCAGGTTCTATTGAAGTGATTTCCTGATTGCGAACAGGTGTGGCAGTAATCAGGCCTGGGTGTGGCTAGAGAAATTGAACTCAGGTGTGATAAACCACAGTTAAGTTATGTTTTAATGGGGGAACTAATAGCAGAACTATTGTTTATTTTGTCACACTTTAATGTTTCATTTTCTGAAACATTAAAGTGTGACAAACATGCAAAAAAAATAAAAATCAGGAAGGGGGCAAACACTTTTTCACACCACTGTATATTATTAATATTTGTAAGTATTTAGTTGTATTTAGGCCTACCGGTATTTTTATTTAAATAAATTTTATTGTTTGCAATTACGAGGTTGATGGGTGTTTGTAAGGTAAGATACATTTCTTTTTCATGTGACATATTAACATCACTCTTTGTATGTCACCACACCACATCAATTTCATAACAGCACCAGCTATTGTTCAATAGTGATAAACCATTAAATCATATTACTAGTGACTTGTTATGATTTTTCAGCCATTTTGCCTAAAATCATCTTAATATGTCTTTAATTGCTCATTGTTGCAGTTGGTCTGATGTTCCCAGCCATGTTGGCATGACTTATCATGCCTTTTATTGTGCTTTGCCCCTTAATGGCTGCTTGCAGCTATATTTATACCTATATTCCTCTATATTTTGCTTTCTAAATGCACCATAACAGTGGAATCTCTTTAGTTACAGTAGTTCTTTGAGCAAAAACAATATCATAGGCTTCAGTGTTTGACTCAGCCTACTCAGGCTGGCAGCCAAATAAACTTTAATGTCTCTCTTATGGGCAGTGGAAATTAGACCTTTTCATTTTATTGTGTAAATGAGAATGTAAATGAAGAGGTTCTGTATTAATAATCATCTACTGAAGAAACATACAATTATCATTATGCATCACTGACTAAATTTGAATGAAGTAAAAATGTCTTTCTATTCCAAAGTATTATTCCAAAGACACTTAAACACAATCCTCTGGTAATTAATTTAATTACCACTTTTTATTTTATTATACTTATGCCAGAGCAATATTATTTCTCTGAATCTGTTCAGACAAGTGTTTCTCTTGACCCTTGTCCAATCGGCAGTCATCATGTTTTAAATTCCCCCTTTCCATGTAATGAAACCCTTTTCAATATTTTCTGTTCTGATTCATTCTGGCCTTTTACACCTTTCCAATTACCATCATGGTGAGATATTGTACAGACATTTGATCCGAGTGGATTGCAGTTGAACTCCAGCTAAAACTTTAATGACACAAATAGAAAACTTCTGTAGTCTGTCATTATTCACATGCTGTTCTGAATTCATACATGTATTTATTTCTTCTGTGGAACACAAAAACTAAAGGATTGCAAAATGTTCATTCTGCTTTCTACAATATAATGAAAGCTGATGATGACCAGGGGCTTAAAAAAGGACAAAAATCACAATAAAAGCATCATTACAATAGTCTATAAAACTTGTGCACTTCAAGTCCTCTGAAGACATACTGAGCTTGTTATGAGGAACAGTCTGAAATTTAGGATTAAATCTTGTGATTACCATTGTATGGAAAAACAACAGCCTGGTCATTCAGTAAATGACAGAATCTTCATTTTTGGGTGAACTATCCCTTTACCACACACTACTGCTCAGTGACCGAAATAACTTGACAATAACCTTGTTGTTCTGATAGATGGCAGAGCATGACTTAATACTGTGATTTCACTTGCTGTGATTTCAAGAGGACAGCATAATGGCAGCAGTAATGCCACTATTCACTCGACTATCTGACTATTGTCTAGAGATGTCATAATTTCTTTTAATTGTTTGTCACAAACTCACAGGAATGATGTAATAATGTTTCTATAGCCAATAGCCATATTTGTGTATCAGGTAGTGTTGTAATACTCAAGACAGGTCATGGTCTTGTCTCGGACTAAGAGGACTCAGGATTTTATTTAAAAAATAGTCAAGACCACAACTGCGAGGATATCACTAAATTTCCAGAGCATTGTCTGATTTATTTGTTAACATAATTAATGTTACTGGATGTAAATCTTCCTGCTTCAAACGCAATCAATAACTTATTTCTAAATTGAATTCTTTTGTTACTGTTGTGTCAAAAATTGTGTCAAACATTTCAAAATTATTACAAATACCCAAAAAATTCAAGATATGATTGCAAAAAATTACTTGTATGAGATCTTATTTCTCACATTATAACATATGATGTACTTTAGCAATATGACAAGAGCAAGAGAGCTGTTTTCTCGAATATGAGCATTATTGCAAATGTGATATTGATTTTATACAAACAAACGTTAAAAAAAAGGAAATTAATATTAAGCAACTTACTGTTACAGAGCCTCATGTTTCCGTCTTCCCCTGTGACCTAGTTTTCCCCGTTCTGTTCATTAGTTCATTTGATCCACCTGTGTCTTGTTAATCATCCCATCACCTTGTTTAGTTCCTTTGTTAGTCACATGTGTATATATACCCTGTGTTCTCCTTCACTCCTTGTCCGTTCTTGTTGATGTCTATATGTGTGAATGCTGTCTATATCCCGTTGGAATCTCCTATGTTTAATTAAAGTATTGTTCTTTTCATCACGATGCGTGCTTGCTACTACAGCTACACGTAACACTTACATTACAGACCCAATTTTAAACACGTTTTTTTCTATATTGCTTAGCTATGAAATTATTTCCAAACAAATCCATAGCAGAACTATTGTGCATTTTTGAGCAACACATATGTAAAAAGGTTTTAATTTATTAACACTCAAAAGCTATTCTTTGAATTAATGTAATTAAATCATGGAAAGGATTTCCGCGTGATTAAATGGCTTTCTTTCAACATTAAGCACTTTTGTTAGGCTAACTTAAATTGCATAGATTGGATCAACTTAAGTAAATGAGTTGGTCCAAAACATTGCAAATTAGTTGGGCTGACACTAAGCTGTGCCCAACCATAGTAAATAAGTTGAATCAACCTTAATTAAGTTGACCCAACGTAAGTACATTAAATTGGAATAACAGAATTGCATAATGCATAAATAAAGCAACTTAATCATGTGGAAATCCTTTCCATGATTTTTTTATGTTCGTTCAAAGAGTTATTTTTTTGAGTGCACATTGGTGTTTCATTACTGAATGAATCATCTGCTTTGTACGAATCAGTTGAATAAATTCAGTGACTCACTCAAGTGATTTGCCGCCATCTACTGCCTGTTTTAGTTTCATATTTAAAAGTATCATTTTATTTTTACATAATTTTTCTATTTTCAAAATTGTATTTTTAAAACATTAATTTTGACATTATTTATGCAGTTGTAATTGTACAAATTCAGATGCAACTTTTGTGCCACCTTTTGCAGTGCAAAGATGAATTTTGTTGTTAGTGATTTCATTTGATTGGTAACAGCTCTAATGTCTTATTATTCTAATTGTATTTATTGTTTAAAATATTGATTAAATAAAGACATTTCTCAGGCAGTAAATGTGGATCTTTTAGATGAATTTGACAAGTGCTGGTCTGCTCTTGTCCTGGTCTCAACTCCTTAAATTCTTGGTTTTGTCTTGGTAACAACACACTCTGGTATTGGTCTCGACTTGGTCTCCGTTTAGGTGGTCTTGACTACAACACTAGTATCAAGGCAAAAGTCTGTCGGTCTGTCTGTCCGTCCATACGTCATTATTCTTTAGAGAAAAAATGCCCTTTTCTAGCAAACCATTTATAAAAAATATATATATATATATATATACAAATATATATATAAAAATATATATANATTAAGACAATGACATTTATATGTATATTTGTATTTAATGCATTATTTTGAACAGCCTTCATGAAATCAAGCGTATAACGTTAGATCTGGCAGGTCACATTAAGCTCGCATCAGCTGACACTGGGCTGATTCACATTGACCTATAGAAATACGACGCCTATCACCACTTTTGTATATATATATGGTCCATTCAGTATTATCAGCAGCTTTATCGCATTGGTCAGGAGCTAATTACCCTCCTCCATCCCCAGCTCCTCTTTTGTCCAGTCAGGACTTGCCCTTCTGATATTTCTTTTCATCAAACTCATAGTCTTCAATTATGTTGTTACATTGATTATTGGCATTAAGAAATTAATGATATTGCAAAACTTGGTTCTGTTCTGTTTACCCTAAAGGGGGGTTATCGCTGCTTTTGCCCAAAACAGAACCATACCGCCAATACAAACTGTATGCTAACTGCCAATCATCTTTGATGATAATGATCCTGACAGAACAATTATATATCACTTATAAATGATTAAATACAAAATTAATAGTAGTTATTAGATTGATGTGGTTTGGAATTGGTAAAATGTGCATAAAATATGATCAGAAAATCAACTTGCATAATAATTATGCATGCAGTGTATGTTTGGACTCTTTCTGATTTGGGACCACTGTATAAACACATGCACATACACCAATAAATTATTAACCAGGACAATGTGTATTATATAAGAGTCAAACCTATTATACCCAGCTTGTAAGGTTTACCTTTAAATGGTGTACAATCATGCAGTGCAACAATGCAGCACGTCTTGATCGAATGCCATGTTCACTGCATGCTTGCGCAACCCCTGATGTGAATAGACAGCCTTGGGAACAGCCTTTCAATTTGTTTGTGTTAACATGCTGGCAGTGACAGCAAGACAAATGCCATGTATTCTTTCTGCTCTGGTCAGTGGTGTTGTTTGTCTTTCAGTTTGCCAGCAGAGGTCGCCCTTCACTCAGTGTTGCCACAGAATTGTACCTTTTTCTTGCTGTCTAATCAGGAAAGCAGTCCCAGGAACAGAAGGCTAATTTTAGATTCTTGTATGCTGTTTAAATAATTTCTTGCCACAATCAGCTATTTTAATGCTAGTTCTCTCATTCTCTTGCACATTTACAGAAAGACCAGCTGTATACCTGGGCTCCAGTGGGACAGAATGAGATCAGAACACCTGGGCGGCTCCAAACAATGTGGCCTCCGTCCCCCACTTCTGCACAGATGCGAGTATGTATTCCAATATGGTTTTACAGGTCCAAAATAAGGATTGTGCTGCCATTATTATTAATGTATTTGATATACACTATAGTACTTAATGATTACCATATTTAAATGCTCTAAAAAAGAAAGCCATAGTATTGCTATCTTTTTTTTTTTTAAACAAAAAAAAACATGGTATTACCATGGTATCATATCCATAATTAATATCATGCTGCTACTCTTACAAAACATCTTGGAAGTACCATAGAGTACTACGTAAATACCATGGTAAATGTTACATATCAAAATACCACCCCATTACTTTTTATAAGGCTAACAAAAAAGTTCTAAAAATTACTATGCTGGTACCATGTTTTGGACATTTGGATGGTATTATTATTATTTTTAACATGGTTCCATGCTGTATCTTTTGGACGTGAAATATGAAAAAAAATCATAGTGTTATTTGAAGTACCTTGAACTATCATGTAAAAACCAAGGTGTTTAAATATGGTGATAATTTAGTGCCACAGTAATTAGAAAGTACCTTGGTATTACCATCTGATACTTTACCAGAACTGTACCATGGTACTACCACAGTAGTTTTAATATACTGAATTATTCAGTACCACGATAAATATCAAAATACCTTGATATTTGATTCCATTACTGTACCATAGTACATTTTTGTAAGAGCTATGTGTAGTCAAACACGCATTTGCTTTTGCCTATTGTCCATGTATGTGTATGTTAGTGTGTGCAAACTCTTAACTAGTTTGAAATATTTCCCCATTAGGTTCAACACCCTCATGTTACTCATAATGTATTTTACAACATACAAGCTACAAGTCTCTTTAACGTTGCTATGATACTTTCTGTAAACAGCATCCTAACAGCATCTTATCCTGATCTAAACATCTGTCCAGCAGGCGCAGTGCCTGACATTGCATTTTAAGATCCACCATGTTTGAGTTTTGAAATGATAAATGACCTCTTGCATTCCAATGTTCAAAGCACACACACGCAACACCTTTATTCCTCATGATTCTGGTAGGAATATTCTAGAATATGATTCGGAATGCAGATTTTTGGGGGGAATATGTCTTTATTTACAGTAATACTTAATACTTAACATATATTATGCTCTGGTACACATGTGACTATATCAAATCGCAAGAAGGAACTTCTCTGGCTACTAATTACTCTAGAATGAAGGTCTGGAGCCAAAATTTTCCAAAGCTCCCTGGCTGTGGAAAAGGGTTTTGTGAATGAAAGCGTCTCCCCAAATCCATGTTAGTCTGAGAGGGCCCAACATTGTAACCAGACTCCATGTGTGTGATATGTTCTCGGTCCCCCTCAATCCTTCACACAGACCCACACAAACTCTTTGAAGCCGTTTGATGCTGTGTAAAAGAAAGGCACAAACCCTTCCCTCCTCATTCTCAGAGACTCTGCGGCTCGCCTTTTAGGAGTCCTCAGAGACGACTTCTGGAGTCTAGACTTGTTGGACTTCCTTGACCCTTGCTGCCAGATTGTATGTGTGTCTCTGTATGTTGTGTGTGTGTTTATCACCATGTTTGTGTGTTCCTCAAGTGCATCCCTTGTGTGTTGTGTGCCGATTTTTACACGCTGGCTGTGGCTGTTCATTCATTTCCCTGGGTTCACTCTCTTCCCTTCATCCAGGAAGCACAGCTACGTTTTCCAGATCAGCCAAAGTGCTTTTATTGACTTGTGGGACGCCACATGCGTGCCTGGTCTGTGCTATTAAGATACACGGACCCTTACTCACAAACACACACACACTAACTCACTCACTCACTCATACCATTTCTCAAAACAGTCTTGGATGAGAAACTAACATCCGCTAAAACAAGGCACTAACTCATACTAGTACGATCACATGTGACAGGAGGTGTCTGTGTTTTTCATTCCATGCTGCTGTTTCTTTTTAAAGATGTGAAGACTCTCTTTTCTGTATCCTGCTCTCCACAGGATGGATCCATGGGGCAATCTGGGATCGTTCCAGAAGGAACTTCCGTTTCCATTCAGGAGCTAGAGCGTACAATTGAAGAATTACTTATGAAAATATCAGATATGGAAAAAGACAATAATGTATTGGATGGCACAAAGCTTGAAACAAGGGATCGAGAAGTGTGTGATAATCAAACTGTCAAACAGTCTAATGTAAATGAACAAGGAGTTCTGCACCACGTAAAAGCCATTCAGACCTCACCTGTTGAAGAAGCCTTTAAATTTCCAGTGCCTTTTTCAGACCAATCACAGACTCCCAAATTAAGTGACAGCGCCACTACACCAATGGGATTGCCCTATACCTGCAGCTGCCAAAGAAAACAGGAAATCTGTCCCCTTGCACCACCACTACTTCCTGTTGTTTCAGGTGTACCTTCAGCACCAGATGTATCAATACATCCACCTCCTCCACCTCCTCCACCTCCTCCACCCCTCCCAGGTACTGTTCCACCCCCTCCTCCACCTTCACTTGTAGGTGTAGTTCCGCTCCCTCCTCCACTCCCAGGTATGTCTCCTCCCCCTCCACCACGACTCCCAGGAATGGCTCCACCACTTCCACTTCCAGGTATTGTTCCCCCATCTCCACTT